>JAVXUL010160803.1:0-28662 GCA_035590515.1 Trichilia minutiflora | reverse complement strand
ACGACACTTGGACTCACCAGACTATACTATAACAAGACTACCTATACTTGGGTACATAATCTAATTGAGATCAGCTAACATATTACTATTAAGTTCTCAACTATCTGGCTATTTTTTAACACCACACTTTCTATTCATCCTCATTAGGAAGACACATAAAGCTTTGATACCTATTTCAAATGTAAGCTTGCTTGGTTTATACCTACTAGAAGTGGCATAACTATCTAAAATCACAATCAAGTAAAAGAGATTAGACTATAAGCAAAGTCTTATATATCTAACAAGGAATTCGAAGGCAAACCATATAGAGTAGATATTGGAGGGGTAGTGCCTTGTATACTAGTATCCCGGATATATAGCATATAAAACCCTAACCCTACCAATGCAGTCATAGGCCTCTAAACCATGCTCTGATTTTTAGTGTTTTATACTTTAAAACCATTTGTGCTATCAGTGTTGGGCACTTTATATTGAATTATTATTTATAAAATATATTGTACGTATTTATTAATAAAGAAATTATTTCTGTTATATGTGTATGTTACTTTCTCTTCTTATTTATACTAATGAAAGAGTATATATATAAATTACCTAGATAATTTATTTATCTAAATTATTTTCTACAAAAGCCTTATCAATTGGGCATTGTTACTACACCATAAAAACATAGAATGCCTTGGTGAATATCATAAGAATGATATTAGTGTGGGTAACATGATAGCTATATTATTAGGATATTAACATGGATTAATAATTAGAGAATTATTTTTAGAACGTTACCATAAATATAATGAATCACATAGAAGTATGATATCAATGATTTGATATATGATTATATCAGTGTGGGAATTACTCCTTTGGTCTGAGATGTCATCATCACAATTCAGTATAGATGTACATCATTCATATGGTGTATAAATGTGAGACTAATCATGTCTTGTACATAAAAACCAATTTAGTCATATGTTATTTATATCAAAATACAAATGATTATCAATATGGGATTTGTTGACTTGATATAAAAGATTTCAAGGTTCTATTGACTCGACCTAGATTCGAGTTTCTAGTTAGATATTGATCAATACTTGAAACATAAATCTTTAACCAAAGCAATTAAAAGTTACATGATAATGAGTTTAGTGTATAATAACCAAAAGTCCAAGTAAAAATTAAGTTTAAGGTTTTGACAGTTGTGAACCCTAACTCAGTTAGGATTAGACGAACAAAAAGAATCTATCCATACAAAACATACAATAAAATATAAAAGATTCAACGAAGACTTTCTTCATTGTGGTTTAGGCGCTATGGTACATTACTAAATGTTAATTATAGTCGTTGAATACTCGAATGGTTCGAAACGAGCTTAATAAGATCAATTCTAGCTCATAACTAATTCTACAGTAAATTCAAGAGATACTAGTGCTAATCCTTACTTTAAGAGAGATAAAATATTATTTACAAGAGAGCCAACACCCTCAAAAATTATATTAGGCCGAAAAGTGTAAATGGTTACATGCTAAAGAATTTTATTAACTCGAGAGCTTTACAATTGACCTTACTATAACTTAGAGTAAATTATAATATTTCATTTATATTTAATATGAAAATAAAATTAAAATAAATTTGATCAAAGTTGGTTTGACCGAAATTGCGATGATTTTAGAATTATTATAATTCTTGAGCGTAAAATTATTATTTTGTCTTTAACTTAAAAGCCTTGGACATTTTAGTAATTATTGCAAATAATATAAATATATTTTTTTTTTAAATTTTGAATGATTTTTTCCATTTTACTAAGCACTAAGCAAAAATTAAAGCTCTCTTTCTCTTGAAATTCAGTTAAGGCAGGGAGGAACTCTAGGGTTTTGATGCTTGGAGATTTTAAGTTTTTGGAATTAGATCTTCATCAATCATAACCTAAGGTTCAAGTATTTGGCTTTGATTTTCTTGATTTTTGCTTATTTTTGCATATAATTTGATTTATGTGTGAGAATTAGACCCGACCCAACTAACAATACACTAAAGAAAAATGGACTTAGACCATTAAATATACATACATCCAATGCATCAACAATTACCTAACATAATTCAACATAACTCAACATGTTTACATAACTACTAGTACTCAAAGTACATATGGGATTGCAATATACTGCTCAAACTGACTATGCATGAATAGTTCTAAGCCTTAGTGACTGCATTATGATATTCAACTCTAGTTATCTGCTTAAGGAAAATCTACCAATCGTTTTAAACAACCTATAAATCTATGATGTGGAGGGGGATAAAGACTTAGCGAGTAGATAAAAGAAGTAACATTGTATAAAAACTCAAGCATAGGAATTAAACATACCTATCTTCATATCTAAACAAAATCATAATAACTGAATAAAATCATCATAGTTGAATAAAATACTCATAGTAAAATAAAATTATCATAATTGTCCTTATAGGACAAAACTAAGTAAAATCTTATGTATGCATATAATGCATATCATGTATAACTTTATTGTATCTTTACTACATCCATACCCAGGGATACTCGCAATCGAACAAAGGGACTGGGCTCTATCTTGAATATTCTTAGGTGGATAATCACCCCACTTATTTATGGATTAACACTGTAACATCTGTATGTCTTTGTATATGAAATGCAGTAAATGTATATGCATATAATTATGCTTATCAAATCATATATAAAGAAATTGGCTCATAAAACATTGCTGAATCATGTACTTAATATCATACATATTGAAATTATTCTAGAAAATTTCTCTATATCATTTTCAAATTCTCAGAATACTTGAAACTATATTAATCATACAAAATTCCAATTGTATGTAATCATATTTAAAACATGCTTAAACTTCATAAAGTAAATGATGTTCATAACAAGTTTAACCTAAATGGGAATATCATTTAAAATTCGATTCACCAATCATTTAATACATAACCAATGGTATTTCATAAAACTTTTTGTAACATTTGGAAATGAGAAAAACATGCAACCAAAAATTTCCATTCACATTTAAACATATTATATATATATAAACATAACTTTTTAAAATATAAACAAAATATATAAAGCCCTACTCGTAAGTAATGAAGGCTCAGTGAATATCACCTAAAAGGGGGGTAAATTGGTGATATGACAAATTAAAAATTAAAGAGATAGAAATTTTCAATAAAGTGTGAATTATACAAAAATGAATACAAAAAGTGTTTTACTAGAAATGCTAGTGTAGAGAGAGAAACACTAAAATGCATACGCAATAAACTTTTATAGTGGTTCGACAACTAGCCTATGTCCACTCTTCTCAATTCAGTCCCTTGAATTTGAGGTATCACTAAACTCTTGTTTAACTATGGGATAAGAGAATCCAATACAAACTTCTTCTTAATGGTGAAGGGTAACCACAAGAACCACTTCTTTTCACAGGGGAAGTTGACCTAAATACAAACTTCTTACAAGATAAAGTTAAACCCAATAAATAACAATTAATACTTAAACAAAAATAAAATGAGTTCTCTCGCAGAACAGATTTGCAATATAGAGCAGATTTTCTCTCTTTAGAATAATTTTTTACAAAGAATAAGCTCAGATGAGAATAAAGGATATTCTTATTGTCACTTGATATTCTTCACAATAATTGCTTCTCTTCTAAACAATGCAAATTCAATTATATTTATATCTTCATTGATTTTATTCTAACGGTTTTCTATATGAGCATTTATTTCATGCATTTAATTCGAAAAACTGGTTGTTATAGTTTTGAATTTACCATAGGTGTCGATACTTTCCTTCAAGCTTTCGATACATTTAGCTTGGTAACTAGAAGGTATCGATACGTTTAATAAGGGGTGTCAATACCTTTTCACGTAATCAATACAATGTCTGTCACAAACGTGTTGATACATTTGTTAGAGTATCGATACATTTGCCCTTTCTACTAAGGGTATCGATACGTTGATGCAAAGGTTCCGATACTCGGTGTTTTATCTTCATTGTATCACTTAGACTTACCAAATGTGTCGATACATTTTAGTAAGGTGTCGATACCTTTCAACTAACCCACGAATTCTTGACACTTTGGCTTCAAATTAAAAACACCTGAAAATTACATTCCTTTCTAACAAAAACCAAGTGAGAAATATATGTCCAATATGATTAAATGTCAATATGATTTTATCAATTTACATTCAAATCATTACTTAATCATTTTATCCATTTCTCATGTATATATATATATATATACATATGTTTGGCATCATAAAAAACATCAAGAATACTTTGGGGTCAACAATCTTTCCCTTTTTTCATGATGATAAAACACCAAATTATCTATAATATATATCATAAATTCATATCCAACATATGATTTACAAATCAATTTGTCCAATATGTCTCTTCCTTTTTGTTAACAGTCAAAGAAAGGGAATATACAAGGAACATATAAGAAAAAATCATCAAAAACTAAAAAATTAATTAAAAGAAATAAAAATGAATTTCCATTTAACAATCAATATAAGTACAAAACGTAAAAGAAATCATTCAAATAAAATACTAAAATAAATAAAAAATTATTCAAATAAAAATACTAAAAGAAACAAAAGAAATCGTTTAAAAGCATTCACAAAATATGATTAAAATAGAACTAGGGTTGACTACGGTGCGTATGTCTGGATTACCTTGAGTGTTCGTGAATGATCTTTGCAAGCTCCTATATCAGAACCAAATGAGGATGAATTATCAACATGAGCTGGATAAGATGAAGTACCTTCGTTAGATGGAGGCTGATAACCTGCAGGAGGTGGTCATGGTTGGAATGATCAGTAATACGAAGGTGACTGAGGATTGGATAAAGGAGGAAGAGGTCCTATAGATGTTCCTAGTCTACCTAAACGTTCCTCAAGGTTATCTAGTCAAATGATAAGATCCGTATGGTTGATTATCGATTGTCTCCGTTGTTTATCAACCATCTGCTCAAGCTCGTACATTATTCGATTCGTCTTATTTATGCGTGTGTCCAACTTGTTGATAGTCGTCATGACAGTAGACTGAAGAGCTATGAAACTCTTTAATAATTCTTTTATCTTGAATTCCAGTGTTGAAGTAGGTAGTGTGAGAGGCACGAATGGTCTAGATGATTGAGATAAGAGCTCTAGTCTGTCCTACGGCATGGCCTATAGTGTAAAAATAAGAAGAGGGGCAACAATAATAGGTGGAATAGGAGTCTTTATGATTGGTGGTTCTTTTATCTACTGAGGACTCGATGCTGAAGGTACGTCACTCGAAGGATCCTGCTCTTCAATAAAATCAGGGATTTCACGAGCACCTGAGTGTCATAAAACCCAAGATCCACTTGCCTAACATGCTTGATAATAGAGGTGTAGTGCTGTCAACTCTGATAAGTAACTCAGAAGAGACTTCCAAATCAGTTGGGTTATCAAAAAACCATAGTGTAAGTTGTACTGTTGGGAGGCTCCTCTGATGATATTAGTAATCAACCAATGTACGAGATTTGGTCGTCTGTGCTCCATAATACTCTTCATCTACCATATATCTTCTGCTGACATCTTGATAAATTTGTCTGATTGGGCATTTAGATTGTGTACCACAATGAGATGCAATATCCTCTTACTCAAATAAAGTTTGAATGGTTTGTTATGAATGTCTTATAAGTTGAGGTTCTAAAAATGGTGCGACAGGCTTCAAGAGGTTTAAAAGTGGGTACAATATAGTGTTCTCCCCCTAGAGTTAAGCGTAAATGCTCACATATTATAGCCTCATCTACCAAAAACTCAACTCCCCGTACAGAAGTCCTAAACATGTTTACTAAGCTTCTCCCTGTGTTTGGGTCTCTTACATTCAAATTTGAATAAAATAACCTTACTAGTTCGGGATAATACTCCTCCTTAACACTAAGAAAAGGGAGCCAACCAAATCTTTGTATTTGAGCTAAATATGAAAAATACATGGAGTTAAGAAAATGGAGTTAAGAAAAGTGAAGTCTATTACCCGTCTTAGAGTCACAATGCGATAGACAAATTGAGTCATAAAGCGATCTTCTTGTTCTTGAGTCGTAAATTCTCATAAATTTGGTCTCTTGTATATTTGCAAATGAGGATTCATGCTCGATTTTCTACTTCTTCTTTGAAGGACAGGGAATCTTCATGCATGAAAGTATTTTTTAGTGAGAGAAAAATTTAAAAAATAAGAGAATTTTGAGAGATTGAGATAGAGTTTGATGATTTTACAGAAATTTATAGAAAGAGAGACAGAGATAAGGAAGAACAAGGGTTTTAATTTAAAGAGATGAAGAAGTAGATGAATAGTTAATGATTTTGAAGGTGAAGAGTTGTAACCATCCATGAAATGATGTAGTTTTGAGGTTCAAACTGAGTAAATGTGTCAATACGTTTCGATACAAAGGAGCAGAACTACGTCACAAAAGTGTCAATACCTTGAGAAAGGTTTTAACACGTTTTATCGCAAGTAATCCTATCTTCATCACAAAGGTGTCAATACCTTTAAGAAGGTATCGATACATTTAAGCATGTTATTCAGCACGTTGAGTAGATGTATCGATATATTTTAGGAACGTATTGATACGTTGGATAAGGTTTTAAAATGTTTGCCTGAAAACACTATCCTAATTGACTTCTCTCAATGACAAACTAATTTTAAACAAATTTAAGTTAAAAACCAATCATCATAAATATAAAATCAATCAATCAAACCATAATATCAACATCAGAAACAACTTGTGACATATCAATCAATGCACATGAGTTCTAAATTACATATAATGCGACAAAATTATTCTCTATCTAAGGTTTTATAAAATTGTCAGTCAATTGGTCATTTATGCTAACATATTCGATAAACACATCCCTTTTTTGCATATGATCACTAATGAAATGATGTCTAATCTCTATATTCTTGGTTCTAGAATGATGTACTGGATTCTTCCTAAGGTTTATGGCACTCATATTATCACACAAAATAGAAATGTTATCAATATTCATACAATAGTCTAATAATTGATGTTTGATACATAAGAGTTGTGCACAACAACTTCCTACAGATACATTTTCAACTTTAGTAGTAGACAAAGCAACCGTACTTTGCTTTTTACTAAATTATGAGACCAATGCATAACCAATAAAATAGAATGTACCACTAGTACTCTTCCTATTCACCTTACATCCTCTATAATTTGCATCTGAATATCCTTTTACATCAAAAATACCATTCTTAGGGTAAAACAAACCCAAGTAAGGTGTTCCTCTAAGATATTAAAAAATTCTTTTTACGGCTATCAAGTGCGATTCTTTAGAATTAGATTGAAATCATATAAAAACACATATCCTATAAAGAATGTCAGGTTTAGATGTAGTCGAATACAACAATGAACCTATCATGCTTCTATATGTCTTATGATCTACATTTTTGCCTAGGTCATCCTTGTCTAAAGAGATGGAAGAGCTCATAGGTGTGTTCATATATCTTTTACATATTTTGATTGGGAGATATAAATACCATCATCAGTTTGTTTGATTTATAAGCCTAAAAAATAGTTTAATTCTCCCAGCATACTCATTTCAAATTCATTACTCATAAATTTTGAAAATTCTTTGTAAAGGTTTCATTTGTGCTTCCAAAGATAATATCGTCAACATATATTTACACAATTAAAATGTCTTTATTTTTTTTTTTGTAAACAAGGTTTTGTCAACACTCCCCTTGTTAAAATTGTTTTTCAACAAAAATTCACTAAACCTTTCATACTAAGCTCTAGAAGCTTGTTCCAAACTATAAAAAGCTTTAGTGAGTTTGTAAACATGATTAGAAAATTTTCGATCTTTAAAGCCTAGGGGTTGCTCAACATAAACCTCTTCATTTAAAAAACAATGTAGAAGCGCACTTTTAACATCCATTTAATAAAGTTTGAAATCTTTAAAACATAGAAAGGCTAACAGAATTTGTATGGCTTCTAGTTTAGCCATGAGAGTATATATCTCATCATAATCTATCCTTTCCTTTTGAGAATAACCTTATGCAACAAGTCTAGCCTTATTTCTAATGATGATCCCATGTTCATTTAACTTATTTTTAAACACCCATTTTGTTCTAATGGTAAGATGGTTAACAGGTATTGGAACCAAGGTTCATACCTTGCTCTTATGGAATTGAATTAATTTCTCTTGCATAGTTAGGATCCAATCCTCATCACATAATACATCTTCTACTTTATGTGGCTCTATATGAAACACAAATGCAAGGTTTTGAATTTTCTCAAAATTTTCAAGTATTTCTCTATAGACTCTCTTAATTTTAATTTCTTGAGAGGGATCACTAAAGATCAACTCTCTTGGATGACTAGATACAAACTTTCATGCATTAGAAAGTTTTCTAAGAGCCTCTTCTATATAATCCTTAAGGATTTCTTTCCCTTTATCCTTATGACTATCATCAAGCTTCAAGTCATTCAACTTATCTAAGATCCCAATTTCTTTCTCCTTCACTTTAGCCATCAACCTACCTAAATCTGGATCAAGTTCATTGAACTTAATATGCACTGATTCTTTCATAACTTGAGTCCTTTTATTGGATACTCTATATGCCTTGCTTTTAGAAGAATGCCCGATAAATATTTCCACATCAGATTTTGGCTCTAGATTCCCAGGATTATCTTTAATGTTTAGAATATAGTAGGTACATCCAAACACTCTAAAATAACCAACCTTAGGCTTTCTTTAATAAATCAGCTCATAAGGTGTCTTTCCACGAAATTTTCTAGTCAACACTCTATTAGACACATAACAAGCTTTATTGATAGCTTCAACCCAAAAATATTGTGGTAAATCATACTCACTATGCATAGTTCTTCCCATTTCTTGCAAGATCCTATTTTTTCTCTCAGTTACTCTATTTTGTTGAGGTGTTCTAGGTGTAGAGAAGTTGTGAATAAACCTATGTTCATCACAAAAAGACTCAAACTCATGGTTCACAAACTCTCCTCCTTAATCACTTTTTATTTTCATCAATTTATACCCAAGTTCATTTTACACTTTGTTAGAGAACTTCTCAAATGACTCAAATATATTGCTCTTGTTCTCAAGGAAGAATACTCAAGTATATCTTGAGTAGTCATCCATTATCATAAATGCATAAAGTTTTTCCCCGAAGGAAACAATGCGATTTGGTTCAAACAAATCTATATGAATAAGATCAAAGGGTTTAGAAGTGGAAACTATATGCTTAGGTTTAAAAGAGCTTTTCACTTGTTTACCCTTTTGACATGATCTACATGTCTTGTTAGAGGTAAACTCAAGGTCTGAAAGGTCATCTAAAATGTCATGCCTAGCTAATTTCTGAATGAGATCCATGTTACAATGGCCTAATCTTCTATGCCACAACCAAGACTTATCACAAGTAGCTTGTAAATATATAGCATTTAGGGATTCAACATTCTCAAACTCAATAATATACACATCACCTACTTTAGGAGCATGCCTAATCATTTTTCTATTTTTATCAAATATATCACATGCATTCCTAATAAAGGCAACTTTAAAACCATTATTATATAACTGAGATTTTCTTAACAGATTACATTTCAAACCATCAAGAAACAACATATCCTTTATGCTAACATTATTTACCTTAATGGTGCCAATGCCAAGAACTCTTCCTTTACTGTTGTCTCCAAAGATAACGTCTTTTCTTTTCTTTTTGCACAAAGCTTGAAATTATCCTTAGTTTCCCATCATGTGTCTTGAGCATCTACTATTGAAGAACCATCTTTTGTCACTTTTTATGCTTTTCATATGATGTGCCTACAAGAACAAAATTAATTCATTTTGGTACCCATTTAACTTTGAGTCCATAAAAGTTAGCTCTTGCCTTTGAAACTTTTAGCATACTAGCAACTTTATTTCTTTTTAAAATTATTCCTTTAGGTACCAAAATCATTTTAGGTCCTCTATAAGAGTTTTTCTTAAAAGGACATATGTTGCTATAATACCCTTTTCTAGAGCAGTAATGACAAGTTACAAAATGACTTATTTGCTTTGAAGATTTACAAAATACTTAGAATAACCCTTTTGTTTAGTTCCAAGCTTGTAACCAATCCCAGCCTTATCAAATGACAACCTTTGGCTGCCTAATAGTTTATTTAAAGTCTCTTTACCTATTGTAAATTTCTCTAAGGTTTTTCTCAAATCTTTAACTTTACCAACAAGGTTATCATTCTCAATTTTTAGAGCATTCACTTTTTTTTCACAATCACAAATAATTTTTTGATTTTTAGTACTCTTAGTCATTTTTAGAGATTCATTTTCTTTAGTTAACGCAGAATTTTTCTTCTTTAATTCTTTAAACTTCTCACGTAGTTTTTCAAAGTCTGATTTCAGTTCTTCATATATTTTAACTAAACTATCATGTTCATTTTCATTTTTAAAACAAGAGTCATAGTATAAAAATGAAAGTACCTCATTTTTCACTTTTCCCATTAGACAGAAGTTGGCTTGCTTATTTTCAGATGTAAATGAGCTTTCTTTGCTTGACGAGTCATCCCATATTACCTTCATAGCCTTTTCATTCTTACCTTCCTTCTTGTATTGCATCTTGGGACACTTAGGACATCTTGTACTTGTAGTAGATTATTTCTATATCCTTTTCTTTTCTTTTTCTTTCTTGTGTTTTTCAGACTTTTTCCCTCTTTGGTAATCTCCTTTCATCTCAAATCTCCCTCTTGGCTTGTCTTTGTTGAAGAACTTTTTGAATCTCCTCACCATCATCATCATCTGTTCTTCATCTTCAGACTTCTGGTTACTGTCATTTTCTTCTGGTTCTTTATTCGACTTTAATGCCACATTTCTTGTTCCTTTCTCTCTATCTTCATCCCCATTCTTTATAGATTCTATTTCATATGCAGTGAGAGATCCTAACAACTCTTCTAAAAGCAGTGTCTTCAGATCTTGTGCCTCTCTAATAACTATCACTTTGAGTTTCCACGATCTTGGTAAGCTTCTCAGTATCTTCGTTACCAAATCTACATTGGAGTAATTTTTACTCATGACTTTTAAGCTGTTAGCAATGTTAGTAAACCTGGTGAACATATCCTTAATGTTTTCATGCAGTTTCATTATAAAGAGTATATAATCATTAATAAGAATTCTAATTTTAGAGCCTTTGACTCTACTGGTTCTCTCATGGGTAACCTCCAATATGTCCCAAATAGCTTTGGCTGAGTCACCGCCAGACACCCTATTGTATTCTCTCTTATCCAATGTATAATAGAGGATATTCATGGCCAAACCATTAAGTTAGAAGAGATTCTTCTCTTCCTGAGTCCAATCCCTCTTTTATTTTGGCTTTCTCTCTCTAGTGTTCTCATCAGTGATCATAAGTATAGAATAACCATCTTTTATAATGGTGATAATCTCAAAGTCGAATGTGTTTAAGTAAATCAAGATACGCTATTTCCAATAAGCATAGTCTGTACCATTAAAAAATAGTGGTCTGTGTGTGGACTAACCTTCTACTATGTGAGATGGTCATAATGATCTATCACTAACAGAATGCAAGTCCTTATTTATGTGAGCTAATCTTTGATACTAATTGAAGGCCTACTGAATATCATCAAGAGGGGGGTGAATTGGTGATATGGCAAATTAAAAATCAAAGAAATAGAAATTTTTAATGAAGTGTGAATTATACAGACAATGAATGTAAAATATATTTTACTAAAAATGCTAGTGTAGAGAGAGAAACACTAAAATACATACACAATAAATTTTTATAGTGATTTGACAACCAACCTATGTTCACTCTTCTCAATTCAATCCCTTGAATTTGAGGTATCACTAAATTCTTGTTTAACTACGGGAAAAGAGAGCCTAATTCAAACTTCTTCTTAACAGTGAAGGGTAATCACAAGAACCACTTCTTTTTACAGGGGAAGTTGACCCAAATGTAAACTTCTTACAAGGTGAACTTAAACCCAGCAAATAGCAATTAACGCTTAAAGAAAAATAAAATGAGTTCTCTCACAGAATATATTTATAATATAGAATAGATTTTCTCTCTCTAGAATAATTTTTTTATAAAAAATAAACTCTGATGAGAATAAAAGATAATCTTTTTGTCACTTGATATTCTTCACAATAATTGCTTCTCTTCTAATCAATGCAAAGTCAATTATATTTATATCTTCATTGATTTTCTTCTAATAGCTCTCTGCATCAGCATTTATTTCATGCATTTAATTTGAAAAACTAGCTATTATAGTTTTGAATTTGTCATAGGTGTCGATAGGTTTCGATACATTTAAGAAGGGGTGTAGATAACTTTTCACGTAATTGACTCAATGTCCATCACAAACATGTCGATATATTTGTTGAGGTATCGATACATTTTCCCTTTCTATTAAGGGTATTGATACATTGATTTAAAGGTTCTGATGCTTGAGCATTTTATCTTCATTGTATCACTTGAACTTACTAAATGTGTCGATATCTTTCAACTAACCCATGAATTCTTGACACTTTGGCTTCAAATTAAAAACACCTGAAAATTTACATTCTTTTTTAACAAAGACCAAGTGAGAAATATATGTCTAATATGATTTTATCAAATTACATTCAAATCATCACTGAATCATTTTATCCATTTCTCATGCATTTCATATATATATATATATATATATATATATATATATATTTGGCATCATCAAAAACATCAAGAATACTTTGGGGTTAACAGTTAGTACTAAAATTTTCTTCTATTAATAACTGTTGCAGTTTGTGACACTTATGTCCATTGATGAAACAATCATCAAAATTGAAACAAAGGCCTTGTTCACCCCTTTTTGCATCTCCTCCCAATTGGTCTACCATTATTCGTGTGAGATTAATAGCTTCTTTTATATTTTTTGATTTGAATATTCTAATGCCCTCTACAATTTTAGATTTAAGTCCTCCTATAAATGTTCCAACTAATGCCTTTTGTGTCCATCTATGCACCTGATTGCCTAGCCTTTCAAACTCCTTTTGGTATTCTCCCAAAACTCTAATCTACCTTACCTCAGAGAGTGCCTCGTCGATGTCCTTACATTTTGTTGGTCTGAATCAAGCCCATAGCTCTTCCTCAAAGATCGACCAAGTGACTATTCTTTCTTCCTCCTTATAAGCTCCTCGTAACCATTGCCACCATTGGTTGGCTTCACCTTCAAGATGAAATGATGCTAGTGATAACTTGTACATTTTGGGTGTGTTTTAGAATTCAAAGAATTGGTTAAGGCAATGGAACCACTCAGTCTTCTCAAGAATATTTTGAAAATTCCAACGTTGCTATTTTGAATAAAAAAATTTGTCGATTCTTTCTAAGTCAACTCTACTTTATCCCCTATGAGAAAGAAAGTTCCTTTCTCGTTAGATTGATTACTGTTGAATTCTTCTTTATTTGAGATTAAAGTATCGGATAGTCGATTAATGATTTCTTCTAGTTGGTGTAGCTTGTCAGCAACTCCGAGCTCCATTCGGCCCTTGTCTCTAAACTCTCAATTCTTTCCTTATTAGATATCATTGTTAACCTAGCTTTAATAGCAATTAAAATGTCCCCATCAGAGTTAAATTTCAATTACTTAAATAGATAATAGATAAGATTATCTGAGGGTGAAAATAAATTATAAAATTTGGATAATAATATATTAACCATTTTTATTAATTTAAATACATAGAATTTAACTACTACTACTAAATTCAAGATCATATTTATTAAAAAAAAATTTATTAACTAATAGTAATTAGCTACGACACGATTTATTCTCAAGCATACTGTGAATGTTGACTTAAACTAATTCTTACCTTGTTACAATCATCAAACTAATGAAATAAATTTGTGTTTGCACGTTTTATCAAATTTAGGGGTTTTTGATTGATCTCTGTTATTAATTGGTCTACAAAGAATAAAATGAAACATGTTTCTTAAGTCTTGTCGTTTCTTTCAACAATCTCTATAAGTCTACGTCAAGAGTGGAAAAATTATATAGCATCCGATAAACTTAAAAAGTGCCGCCTTTGAACAAGTCTCCATCAAAGAGTAATTAATTAAAGTTATGAAAGACAATAAAATGACGTTGTTGGAATGCAGGTGACATTCATTATCAATTTTCAAAAACGATATCTATTGAAAATCTACAAAAAGATATAAGAAAAACAAATAAATCACGCAAAGAAGCAAATCAAAGAGTTAAGATTGCATTTGAGTTTTTATATTTCAAGGGAAGGCAACATAATGATTTAATTAGGACATCCACTTTAGCTGTTTAGACAATCACTTGTTCCTAATTAAAGAGAAAAAAGTTGAAGCTTTTGGTTTTATAAAAATAGTTTATTGACAGACAAAAGCGTTTTCATCTAATTTTTATTTTGCAGATGCATTAGGAAAAGTACTTATTGAAAGTGCTTTTCTCATAAATAAGTGTTGTTTGAATACTTTTACGATTAGAAGTGGTTCTGAGTAGAAAGCTTCTTCTAATAAAAATATTATCACAGGAAAGTGGAACCATTTTAAATAAATAAATAAGTAAATAAAGTCCAAATATAATTTTAACTTCTTACTTATCATTGGACTAAATGGGTGAGTGCCTAAAAGAATAGTTTATTTGCTTTGTTTAGATGACTACAGATAACTCCACCGAATATTTGAGACTCTAATATTAATTATTAATATAAAAATCTGATAATATTCAAAACCAAAAGAAAAGTTTCTATTTTCAAAACCAAAATGTTATCAGTATAACTTCAATGTATATGTAAATTTTCTTTTTATAATTCTTATTAACAAATAAAATGATTATAATTTGAATATATTAAATATATAGTTTTATTAATAATCTTCATCTAGAAATCATTCTCCCCATTAGCTCCATGATCCCATCCACATCAAAGTCAAATTGAATAAAATGCCAAATGACAACATTTTCTCGATAGGCACTTGCTCTACATCCTTTAGACTTCAAAAAGTTAATTAATCGTGCCTGAATTGGCCAATCTTTCTTGGGACTGAAATACCCTTTAACATAATATTCAAATAAATGTGAATTCAAATAAAGTAAGCTACGACATTATCATTAAAAAAGTAAATTAAAGGAAGGGAAAATTAAAAGCAACCTATAAATAAAGAACAAATGACAAGTAGATTACTCTGTCTTCAATCAATTAATCACATAAACTAGTGTTTAAGCTGTAAACATCAATTGTCTTTCCTAGTCTAGCTAGTTTTTTTTTTTTTTTTCCTTTCTTTATTTTAATGTCATTTCTTTCCTTATAGTTTAAAAAGTTATTCAATTTTGAATTTATGAATATATTTTTATTTTGTGCTTTTAAGGTGTAATCCATGCCTCGGATTCTCATATCCTTTTGCCTTTTTGTTTATCTCATAAAAGCCATACAAAACAATACACAATTTGGCCGTTTCTATCATTTTAACAGATTAGCTGACTTGGGAATTGCATGTCGTTCCATGCCCATTTGCTTGCTTCCAAATATGACATAATACCCATCTTTGTTTAAATGTTATAAAAAAATGACAAAATCTTCATCAAATATATTTAGTAAAGATCTCTGATGATTATTTTATTCTGTTTTTAATTATAACAAAAAGTGATAGATGGCTTCATTTAGTATTGAGTTATTTTGCCTTCCGTGAAATAAAAAAATATATTAGATATTTGAATATTAATAAAAAAAATGGTGGCCAATTTAGTATTATCATACTTTTTTTATCTTTACTTCCTAACACATTAACCCCACTTCAACCACATATAAAGTTTAAACTAAAAAGTAAATAATGAAGCCCTTAATGATAATTTATATAAAAAAAAATTATCTTTTATTAAAAATGATATTGAAATTTGTGCAATATATTATAACGACATATAATTTGAGGATGTAATCATAAATATGTTTTTTAACGAGGCAAAAAACATTTTTCAATTTTATTTTATAGGTTCTAGTTATATGATAAAAATATTTTCATAAAAACTCTTCTTAACTATAAAGCATAACAATCTTTTCATTAAAAGCATAATATGCTATATATACATATAGTAAAAGTAAAATAAACATGCATTTGTATTAATAATGTGTTTTGTGACATTTTAAAATATATTTTATCCATCAATAATTTTAAAACAATACTCTCAACAAATTCTTAAATAATGTAAATGACCAACAATTTATAAATAATTTTTCTATTTTATAATAAGTTATTATTTCAATAAGTTTGAAAGTGTTCGAAAATGTCATGCTTTGATCCGTGGATTCATCTATGACAATCGTTACAAGCTCTTAATATATATTTTATAGTTCAGAACGTATACCTAGGGCCTATAAGGCTTCAAATACCTATTAAGCAGATCAATTTACACTTCCAAAAGATTCAAATTCCACAACTACTTCTATTTTCAAATCAATCTCCAATCTAAATCAATTTGGTTTCAAACTAAGCTCAAAACAAATATCACATTTCAATCATTTTCAAAATTCAGTAAATAACTCATAATTCAATTATCATCTTTCATACGGTCTATAAAATACATTAAATTCAAAATTTACAAATAAATAAGTTCCTAATTTAATGACATTTCATATCCCTATCCAAATACACCAAACAACTCAAATAAATCCAGTGGACATTTTATTCCTAGTGTGAGTTGAGATGCATAGATATACTTTCAGATGAGAGAATCCGATCTAACTCTACAACCCGACTTTCTACAAACTCGATACTTCCTAAAACTGAAAAGTGAGGGGGTAAATATTTGGAAGTATACTCCTTAAATGGATAAAATATAAATACAAATAATTATGTTCAAAAACAATTAAAATTTATCAAAATAATCTCAAGGGAGTTCCAAAATAAGGTTGTGTATAAAATCGGAGAATCCTTTATTTCTTTTAAAACATTATCATACAAATATAAAAATTATCGAGTTAACTCCCTTTCTTTTCAATTACTTGGACAAAGAGTAATCTCAAGATCATTATTAGTTTTTTTATACAATTAAAATTGATGAATGATAAATAAAGCATTCTTTAATACAATATAGAAAGTATGCATGCAATTTAGGAAAAGAAAATATGCCCACTATTAACGATGATCTCGAATAGTCATGTGATAACTCTTATGACTATTATTTACTTTTTACCTAGTAGGCCTCTTTATCACAACTGGAATCATCATCCCACTTATAACGGACCCATTGATGCACCTCTCACTTGAAAAACCTCCCTTAGGTTCATATCAAGTTACTAAACCCTGTAGCTATAGATGGCACTCCAACCATATAGTATCATAAAATCAATCACATAATTTGGTCTATTGGCCATAACATCTCAACAAAACTACAATAAATCTAATCCAAATAAATCATCATCATATTAAATCCAATATCATCAAGTATAGATATAAATAGGTTTCAGTCCTAAGATGCTTCAATTATGGCTAATTGCTAAAAATCCCAAATTTGTGGATAGTGAACCCTAGCTTCTTTGGCTTGATTTCTTTACTGAATTAACCAAACGACATTTGAATAATGTTAAATGAGTAAAGTAGGTTTGATTTGCTGTAAGAAATAGCGATTTAATCATTTGAAAATGAAAGAAATTGAAGAAGAAAGGAGGAAGAGCAAAATGATAACAAAGGAAGAAAGACTAAAGGGAAAGAAGGAAGAAGAATGGGTCGTGTATAAAATCGGAGAATTATTTATTTCTTTTAAAATATTATCATACAAATATAAAAATTATTGGGTTAGGTTCCTTTCTTTTCAATTACTTGGACAAGGAGTAATCTCGAGGTTGTTATTGACACGTAATTCAAAGGATCTTTCCTTAATTTTCGGTCACCAATGATACAACCACCCCTATTAAACTCAAACGATCAAAGAAGTTTGTCAAAACACCCTTGAAACACATTTTTAATTTAAATTAGGACTGAAACCTAATCCTAATTGACAAAATTTTCAAAAACGTAATGAATAGAAAGATTCAATTATGTTTAGTATATAAGTTTAAAACCTAATAAACATATTGAAACACCTTAGCATATGATTAAGGAAGGCAAGCTCACTTAAATCAAAGAAAGTTTCATTAAAAAAAATTATTTTTTCTCCCTTTACAGAACCTAAATGCCTCTATATATAGGCTGGGAATTACATACAAAGGTAAATACTTGCTTTCCTAATTTGAAAAGGAAACTAATAAAATCTTTATTGAAATAGAATTCTAACCTAACAAGGAAATCAATAAAATCCTATCATAACAAAGAAATCAATAGAATCATAATTAGGCATGAATTCAGCCAAGACAAAGCAACTTGAATACAGGTTAGAAGGAAGCAAACATGCATGTGTTGGTCATTTAAGTGATAAAATTAAACTCATTGTTTATTTGGTCAAGCCCATTATCGTCTTAATGTCCAGTACACATAGGCTGAGCTTGTAATTCTTCACTAATTTGGCTTAAGTGAGGTCATGGCCCAAAGGCCCACTTAGATGCACCGACTTGAGTTCTTGAATCTCTCTTTGTTGTAATGAGTCATTAGATCGATCCAAAAACTCATGCGGCGCAAGACTTGTTGAGATCATCTTTTGCACATATCCTTAAATTGTCGATTTCAAATGCTTGATCATACTTCTAGTAATTAGACCAGGCCTTAATTATAGGAATTCCTCTTGATTTGCCATGATATTTGTGTATTCCCCCTCTCTTCAAAAGCATTTGATCTCAAATGATAATCTGCGACATCAAAGGGAGATAAATCAAACACATTAAAGGTAGCACTCACTCCATACTTACCCTGCAAATCAATCTTGTAGGCGTTGTCATTGATCTTATCCAACACTTGGAATGGACCATTGCCTCTAGCATCCAACTTAGATTTCCTTTTGGATGGAACCTCTCTTTGCAAAGATGCACCCAAACCCAATCTCCAGGTTCAAATTGCATCGCACGTCTTCCCCTATTCTTTTGGTTAGCATAATGCTCATTCTTCTTCTCAATTTGATTCTAGCTTTCTCATGAATGGACTTCACCAAATCTGCCTTCTTTTTGCGATCCGTACTAACAATTTCTTTCAAAGGTAAAGGTATTAAATCTAATGGAGTTAAAAGATTAAAATCATAGACTATTTCAAATAGTGAATAACCAGTAGAAGAATGAATGCATCTATTATAAACAGATTCAACAAATGGCAAACAATCTTTCCAAGATTTTAGATTACACGCACTATAGTTCTCAATAGTCACCTAAGTGTTCTATTAACTACTTTAGTTTGACCATCAGTTTGAGGATGACAAGTAGTAGAGAATAATAACTTGGTTTCAAGTTTAGCCCAAAGAACACGCCAAAAATGTGACAAAAACTTGACATCCCTGTCACTGATAATTATTCTAGGAACACTATACAGTCGAATAATATTGGCAAAGAACAAATCAGGGATGTGCGTAGTATCATCAGTTTTATGACATGCAATGAAGTGTGCCATCTTAGAAAACCTATCAACTACAATAAAAATTACATGTCTATTTTTTCTAGTCCTAGGTCCTAATACAAAATCTATACTAATGTCCTCCCAAGGATGAGAAGGTACAGGTAATGGTGTGTAAAGACCATATGGTTTAACTTTAGATTTAGCCTGCCTATAGGTAATACATCTTGAACAAATTCTTTCAACATCCCTTTTCATCTAAGGCCAATAAAAGTGTTTTGTCAAGATACTTAGTGTCTTTTCAATGCCAAAGTGTCCCATCAATCCCCCACAATATGATTCATGTACTAATACCTCACTGATTGAACTCCTAGGCACACACAACTTGTTTTTCTTAAATAAAAATCCATCATACCTGTAGAAGTCATTAAATACAGAACCAAAACATGTGTAATATATATTGCCGAAATCAACATCATCCACATAGAGTTTCTTAATGTGCTCAAAACCCAATAAATTAGAACTCAAAGTAGAAAGTAAATTATACTTCCTTGACAATGCATCAACAACAACATTTTCCTTACCCTTCTTGTATTGAATCATGTAGGGAAATGATTCAATAAACTCTATCCATTTTGCATGCCTCTTGTTCAACTTTTTTTACCCTTTGAGATGTCTCAATAAATCATAATCAAAATGTATAACAAACTTTTTAGGTAAGAGGTAGTGTTGCCACGTCTCCAAAGCACAAACTAAGGGATAGAGCTCCTTGTCATAGGTGGAATAATTGAGTTGCGCTCTATGAAGCTTTTCACTAAAGTATGCCACTGGCTTATTTTCCTGCAACAAAAAGGCACCAATACCTTTCCCAAAAGCATCACATTCAATCTCAAAAGCTTTATTAAAATCAAGTAACACAAGAATAGGTGCATTACTTAGTTTATCTTTCAATGTATCAAAATAATTTTATTGTTCTTTTTTCCACTTAAATCTTACTTCTTTCTTTATTATTTCGATTAAAGGTGCAGCAATGGTACTAAAGTCTTTCATAAATCGCCTATAGAAACTTGCTAAACCATAAAAACTCCTAACATCACTAACACTCTTTGGAACAGACCAATCCCTAATAGCCTTCACTTTCTCTTCATCTACTTTAATGCCATGAATGCTAACTTTATAACCTAAGAATGTAACTTCTTCTAAACAAAACGTACACTGAAAAATTTTAGCATACAATTTTGCTTCATACAATGCAAAAAATATTACCCTAAGATGCTCTACATGCTCATCTAAAGACCTACTGTAAATTAAAATGTCATCAAAATACACAACATAAAACTTATCAATAAAGCGACATAAGACATAGTTGATCAACCTCATGAACGTGCTAGGTGTATTAGTAAGTCCGAAGGGCATCACCATCCACTCATATAACCCATGTTTAGTTTTGAAGGCTGTCTTGAAGGCTGTCTTCCACACATCTCCTTCCTTTATACGAATTTGATGGTAACAAGTGACTAGATCAATCTTTGTAAACAAAACAGCCCCATAAAGCTCATTAAGCATATCATTTAATCGTGGGATAGGATGATGATACTTGACTGTGATCTTATTCACAGCTCGACAATCGACACACATTCTCCAAGTTTCATCCTTTTTAGGAACCAATATAATTGGAATAGCACACGGACTTAAACTTTATCTAATATATCCCTTTGCTAAAGTTGATCTACTTGCTTTTGTATTTCCTTGGTTTTATCAGGATTATATCTGTATGTCGGTCTATTTGGTAGGGTAGCCCTAGGGATGAAATCCATTTGGTGTTCTATTCCTCTTATTAGTGATAATCCAGGTGGTAATTCATCGGGGAACACATCTTCAAAATCCTGCAAAACATCAATAACAACACTAGACAAATGTTTAGGTAAGTCATTATCACTAAATAAAGTTTCTTTGTACATAAGTACAACTAAAGCCTTTTGACAAGTCATAGCTCTCTTCAAATCTTTTTCTCTAGCAAACAAACTCGTAAGCTTACCACTCCCATTCCTATGACCGATTACTTCCTCTCTTTTTTCTATGTTTACACTCAATGTTTTCTCATTTTTCCCCCTCAATTTAGGCATATAATGTTTGGTCTCACTAGTTTTCTCTCTACTTTCTGTCTTTTCTTGCTCACTCTCACTTTTATTCTTTCGTTCGGCCTTTAGCCTTTGTTGATCATTTATTGCTTGCATAATTTGGTGCTAATCATCTATCATTTGCATTGGTGTTAAAGGTATTAATATATGCTTTGTCCTATCTTTCTCCAGTACAATCTTGTTTTCAAAGCCATAATGAACAAATCTCCTATCAAATTGCCATAGCCTACCTAACAAGATATGACTAGCATGCATGGGAATCATATCACACACTACTATATCATGGTACTTGCCTATATTAAAAGGCACCTTCACCTGTTTTCATACCTTTAATTCACCTCCATTATTCAACCATTGCAATTGATATGGCTTTGGATGGTTTATGGTTGGTAATTTTAGCTTGTTCACCAATAATGTACTAACAACATTAACATAGCTCCCTCCGTCAATTATCAAACTACAAGCCTTTCCATCCACTACAGCTCTAGTATGAAAGATATTCTCCCCTTGTGCAAGAGTTTCATCTTCTTCTTCCTTCACACGAGAACTCAGCACCCTTCTAGTAACCAGTAATTGTGAATCAATGGGTTCTTCTACCTCAACATCACTGCAATCCTCCAAAGGTGGCATCTCATCTTCACTTTCCTTCTCACTATCACTATAAATAACATCATCTTTTATAAACATAACACATCTGTTAGAACATTGGGAAAAAATATGACCATAACCAACACATGTAAAATATTTAATACTCCTAGTATTAGGTTTGGAATCAAAATTATTAGAAGTATTAACAATGTTCCTACGCTTATCTCTATTGTCTCCGTTAGGTCTCGGTTTGTCCTCTTTTTTGAACTGAGCACCCTTTTGTTGATAATTGGGGTTCGACCTCCATGGAGTTGTGTGGGCTGAATAGGTGCTTGCACCTTTTCCTTTGAATTTCACTTGTTTCTCCACTTTGAGGGCCATATGCAACATGTCTTCAAGCTCCACATAATTTTGTAACTCCACAATGTTGCGAATCTCCTGATTAAGGCCATTTAAGAATCTTGCCATGGTTGCCTCTCTGTCTTCTTCCATATTAGCTCTAATCAAGGCAATATCCATCTCTTAAAAATATTCCTCCATACTTCTGGATCCTTATACAAGACTTTGCAATTTAAGATGAAAATCACGATAATAGTGAGAAGGTACAAAATGTTTACGCATAATCTTTTTCATCTTCTCCTATATAGTAATGGGTTTCTACCCATTGCGTCTTCTAATTAACATCAATTGGTCCTACCATACAAGAGCATAATCACTAAATTCTACTACTGCCAACTTAACTTTCTTCTTCTCTGAATAGTTATGACATTCAAAAATCAGTTCCACTCTTCTTTCCTATTCAACATATGCATCATGATCATTCTTACCATAGAATGATAGAATCTTCATCTTAATGCTCCCAATGTTTTTATTAAGAATATATTGAATGTTTTCACTATCATTGGTTACTTTATCTTCATCCTCATCATCACTATCAGACCTTACATAGGTTGGTCTCTTTGGTTTTGATCATAAACTCTTCCCTTCAATCACGCTTTCAAGTTTCTCTTGATCCTGCATAATCATCTTTTGTATTATCTCCATTTGGCTTTGTATAAATTTAACTTAAAACTTCATATCAATATCTAGAGACTCCATTATGATATATGAAATCTAGCAATACAAAATAAGAAGAAAACCTCACAGTAATACTCTCATGTTTCACTTAAGCCTTTTAACTCGTAAGCCTTTCTTTGGTCGTATACTACAGGTTTCAATTAATCAAATTAAGATTTTAAACCCAACAACCAAAATTCAATCCAAATAGCACAAAGATATTCCTAAGCAATTTAGTTAAGGATAATCAACAAGAATTTTGTTTAAGAGGAATGAGCACACTAGAAAAAGAATTCAGAATGCGAGTTGGAATTAATTTAAATAGAAAGACACAATTTACTATATAAGGATTTATGGAATGCGAAAAGACAGAACGAGAAAAGAAACTAGTACTCAATAAAAGATAATGTGAATTAATGTAAGAGATCTAAAATTTTCTAATGAAATCTCAAATCATCACACCACTTCATACTAATCAGAATAACAAGCAAGCTCTAATCCTAAGGTCACCCAAATAATCATTAATACTTGTGTGCGTTTTGGCATATGCTTGTGTGAATTGAACATTGATTTGCAAGATTAGAAACAAATACTTGCAAATGGATTGCTAAACAATGAATTAAATATGTAAATAAACAAGAATCAAACAATGTAGTTTAATCTTAATTTTTTTTTTGGTTTACAAAATAAAATCAAATCAGAATAATGAATTGATTTTCTTATTCAATTAAATAATAGATCAAACCATACAACAAGAAAGAACACGAGGAATAAAATGCAATCAATATAAAAGAAAGGGATACGTAATCACTTAATTGAGCCAAGGCTCTGATACCGAGCTGACACGGAATTCAAAGGATCTTTCCTCAAATTTCGGTCACTAACGATACAACCACCCTTACTAAACTCAAGGGATCAAAGAAGTTTATCAAAACACCTTTGAAACACATTTTCAATTCAAATTAGGACTAAAATTTAATCTTAATTGACAAAGTTTTCAAAAATGTAATGAATAGGAAGATTCAATTATGTTTAGTAAGTTTAAAACCTAATAAACATATTGAAACACCTTAGCATATGATTAAGAAAGACAAGATCACTTAAATCAAAGAAAGTTTCATTAAAAAAAATTATTTTTCTCCCTTTACAAAACTCAAATGCCTCTATATATAGGCTGGGAATTACATACAAAGGTAAAACTTGCTTTCTTAATTTGAAAAGGAAACTAATAAAATTCTTATTGAAACATAATTCTAGCCTAACAAGAAAATCAATAAAATCCTATCATAACAAGGAAATCAATAGAATCCTAATTAGGCATGAATTCAGTCAAGACAAAGCAACTTGAATACAGGCTAGAAGGAAACTACTTAAGGCCCCAACAAAGATGCATGGGCTGGTCATTTAAGTGATGAAACTAAACTCCTTATTTATTTGGTCAAGCCCATTATCTTCTTGATGTCCAGCACACATAGATTGAGCCCAGGCTAAACTCTTATGACTATCATTTACTTTTTACCTAGTAGGCCTCTTTATCACAACTGTAATCATCATCCCACTTATAACGGACTCATTGATACACCTCTCACTTGAGATACCTCCCTTAGGTCCATATCAAGTTATTAAACCCTATAGCTACAGTATCATAAAATCAATCACATAATCTAGCCCACTGGCCATAACATCTCAATAAAATTATAATAAATCTATTCTAAATAAATCATCATCATTTTTAATCTAATATCATCAAGTATAGATATAAATAGTTATCGATATGTCAAAATAATAATCAAAACTATAGAAATCACATTTGGCCTCCTCATGGCCGTTATCTTAAAAAAATCATCATCACTTCTTAAAATATGCAAAATATTTAAATTTTGTTAAACATGTTAATAGAAATAAAGATAAGTTAAAAAGAAATCCACTCACTATTCAAAAGGGTAAGCACTCTCTATGATCCTTCTCAGCATATGGGTTCCTCTATTTTTGTATCCATTCTTAATTATATGAATAACAATACATATATTAATTCAAAACTCTAATTATTAATAATATAAATCTATATGCAATGCTTATGAAATCTAACCCGAGTTTTTCTAATTATCATGTACTTATCGAGGCATAATTCACTCTCCGATCATTTAATCGATTTTCAACAATGAAATCTCATGGCAAACTCATAATTCTATAATTATCAAGAATCTGAATTTAATTCAAAAATTTTCATCTATGACTTTGTTTTTGTTTTTATAGTCGATTTTTGAATTCTCTAAAATTAAACTTCTAATTTATTCATTTTACTAGCCAATTAGCCCAATTTAATATAATTTATCAAAATCAACCTATTTCTATAAAACCTTAAGTGCACAGTAATGTATTTATTATTTATTCATACTTATTTTTCTAAATTTGTAATTTTGACAACCTAATCATCATTATAGCTACTTTATATCCTAAATAATATAATTTAAGTCGAATTTTGCAATTAGAACTAAATTCATCGGATAAATAGTAAATCTTAATTATACAAAGTTGTAAATATATGCAAAATAGAACTATAAAGTTCTAGCAAACTTACCAAAAGGTTTAATTTAACTCTAAGATGCTTCAATTATGGCTAATTGCTAAAAATCCTAAATTTGTGGGTAGTGTACTCTAGCTTCTTTGGCTTGATTTCTTCACTGAATTAACTAAACGACATTTGAATAATGATGAATGAGTAAAGTAGGTTTGATTTTCTGTAAGAAATAGCGATCTAATCGTTTGAAAATAAAAGAAATCGAAGAAGAAAGGAGGAAAACCAAAACGATAACAAAGGAAGAATATGCATATAATAATTATATCTTCTAAACCTTATATTTCCTTTCCCCTAATAACAAATAAAGGTATTTTAAAATATCTCACTTATTATGTATCATTAGGAGAGGGGTGTCATGCCCCAACCCGTGGGTCCTACACATGACAACTGTCACAGATTTCCAAGGTGTACTCAGTTACTAGAATACATCCTGTGAGCCTGTAAAACTTATTAAAAACCTGTTTTCAAAAATATTTCACACATCACTTCCAAATAAATCCAACCCAACACCCAAACTTCAAATCATTTCAAGAGAGCCACAAACACTTCTATAAGGGATAATTTAAATCATTTTCATAAACATATCATCAAAATATAAAAGTATTAGATCTTAGACAAATTAAAAACAATATCAAATCAGTTTATACATTCATTTCTATTTCATAAATAAAAATACAGATCTAATTTATAAAACAGTTTCGGTGAACTAGAATTCTCTAAGTGAGTCAATTTCAGGAGTATACCTGTACTTTTCTATCCCAGAAGAATCACCACTATCGCTAGTCGTCAACTGAGCGAACCTGAAACTAAAGTGTAAGGGGGGTGAGTATACAAGAGTATACTCTGTGAGTGAACCAAAAATAAACATAACAAATAAAAGTTAATTTATAAACAGAAAGTAGATCAAAAATATGTTACAAATAATTCGATAAAAGAAATAAACATTTATTTTATTTTGAAACCTTAAATCATATATTAAAATCATTGGACTGGCTGTCTTTCTCAGGAATTACCCTGGACTTGGGCAACCTAAGATCGTCAGTGGGTTTCATATGCAATGAATAATGTTATTTATAAAAATAGATTTTTGAATGCAAAGAATAAAACATACATGATTTAGTTTTATAAAAACAAGCTCACCATTGACGTTCGCCTTGGATTAGCCACGGGATGACATCCATGACTACCTGATAAGACTCACAGGTAATCGAATCGTACTACATCATTACAATAATACAACCATACATCACCCCCACTTGTGAAGTTTCCACTCACCTAGGCGACCTCTCTATTAGGTCGACCCTAGATTACCTCCACTGTAGCTATAGTAAATAATCCTGGTCCATATAGCTATCATCATCAATGTATAAACCCGACACTCATGGCTGTCATCATAACAAGTATAAAAATCTGATCCACTGGTCGTATCATCATATATCAAATATAAAACTTAGCCTATTGGCCGTATCATCGACATTTATCATCATCAAAATATAAATATATAATATTTTGGCCGCTGGCCATTTCTCATGTAAATAATCATACATAAAGCCAAAATAGTATTCATAAAATAATAACATTGATCAAATATTTACAAACAGCTATCATAAATTATTTTTTTAAAACAGTAAAAGCATATAATGTCCACTTATAACTTAGGAATGGTATACACTTCCTAGTTCTCCTCGTTCCTTGAATCGATACGCGGATTCCTCGCTCGTGCTCCGTCCTCTAATTATATATACTAAGCTATGTCAATATACATTTCTAATATGAGAAAGACGACACATAGGAGTGATATGGATGATAGTCCAGATTTTTCTAAAATCGAAAAAAACATAAAATCGACTAAATCCCTCGTTACTCGCACAAACACCTAAATATTAATAATAAGCACCCACATTCCTGTTGTATTAGCGTTATTCGGATCAATTTCATAATTTGGACCTGTGGATCCCATGTACTCGTTGGAATAATAACTTTATTTACTGTTCATATTTGTCCATTTTCTCCAAATTATTTCTATAGCTTTCTAACGACTTGCTGAGTTATCCTATACTCTAATTAGCATACAAAAACCACAGAACATACGCTGAAAATATAGAAATCTATTCAGATAAATAGTAAAATCGATACAAATTTAAATTGATAGAATGTGAAATAAAATATATAGACGGGTTATAAATGAAGTTACGAATCTTGTGGTATGATTGATTTTTCTCAGTTTTACTCAAAGTCAGAAAAACCCAAAATATAGTCCGAAACCTTAGCTTCTCATTTTCGTTTTCTGTGTTCTAAACGTTAAATCGAAGCTCGTAGAGTATTTAATATATGAAATAGAGTGAGAAATTAAGAAGAAATCAAAGAAAATACAAAAGTGGGGAGATGGGTTTGCATGACAGAGAAGAGAACATGAGAGGGAGAGGGTGAAGGTTCTATGGCCTAATCATGCTTGAAATATAAGTTTTTCATTCAAAAACCCTATGTTAAAAGCTTGGAAAACAATAGAGATTTCATGAAATTACCTTAGGGTTTTAGATGCTCACTAGGAGTGCTTTCAATTTTTTATGAAGATGAAGACCAAAACTATGGATCTCTCTTCACTTGACACCATCCTCTTCCTCCCCACAAGGTGGCCGAATTTTTTAGAGAGAGAAAATGAAAATTATCTAATTTCTTTGCCAAAATAAATCAAAAATGAAAATATTTATAATTTTTATTTTATTTTTTATTTATTTTATTTCATATTTATCTAATAAATATAATAAACAAATGGAACCAATATGATACATTTA
>JAVXUL010160772.1:0-10372 GCA_035590515.1 Trichilia minutiflora | reverse complement strand
GGATCCATTCAGATGTTTGGAAAGAGAAAAAGGGAAAAAAGAGACCAGCCATAAGACACAACAAAATTGTTCTTTCGATAAGTAAAACTACTAAATAATATTGAGAAGATATAAGTTATAGAATGAACCTGGAGGAGACAAGATAACACTGTTTTCCTTTAGACATGGTAGAAGTCACATATTGTGAAACAATGGCAGTTATCTAAAATTCAATCATTAGAAGAGCTTCAGAACTTATTGAAAACAATTTTAACAAAATTTTTTCTAATACAAGAAAAGATAGCTTGCAACTACCAGAAAGAATATTAAAATTGCCCCACGTGAGAGCACTAGTAATCTTTGTCTTGCTTTTCTTTTTGTATTATTTATTATTTGCTACAAAGGAAATTTATAATTTGTATATAAAGAAAATTCTGCTACAATGGACAATAAGGAGATCTCAAACATTCAAGCACTTCTCAACTGATTCTCAGCATGGTTAATAATCCCTATATAAAATCTTCAAAAAAGTGCATAAACAAATAAATATATGAAAGAGCATCCCAAATTGGCATAATAAGGTTTATCTTCTATGAAGGTGACATTTCTGGATATGAAAACTTTGTTAAGAGTAGGATCAAAGCATTTGTACCCAAATTCAGTCCAATTTGTGCTACTTTTCACACTTTCAACTATTAAAAGTTGCAAGAATATAATTTGAGCAGGTGCAGCATTTATGAATTGAATAGTTATCATGTCATCACCAACTAGGTGCCAAAGGAAAGAAAACGATCAAGCCCATTTTACAGTGATAAGCAAATCTATTATGTTCTTCAGACAGTGACTTGTTTATGACCATTTGTTGTGAGCTATGGTATGAGGTTCACGAGGATGATGAAATTATTGTTAAAACGGCCTATTACAAAGCCCTCAATCATATCAAATGAGTTTTCTCCACTACTACAGATATAGTGTAGCGCATGATTGTTGAGTAATACCAGTCCTTTTTCCTCTAAGTCTTTATGCATCAGAACTTGTTGGATATGTAACTTTATATCTTCAAAAGGGCAATCTTAGGAGACAAATATTGATATATTATAGTTGTTAATGCCACCAAGATAACTAAATCAATTTGAATAAAAGAAAAAAAAAAAATGCAATCTTACAGCATTGACAAAAGGATCATAAGCTTCTTCCACAAGATAAGTCAAAGTTGTTCCTGAGTCAACAATAGTTTCTCGATTATTTGATGCTGCAAATGCTGCTGGATCAATGGGCAATAATTGTCCATTGACAGCAATGCTCTGCAGATTTAAATTATAGTGAGGCCTGAATAAAAAGAGAGACAGAGAAAGGCAGTCAAACTGAATGCAAAATTAGTTTTCTCATTTTCTAATCTAAACTGAAGATTTAATATATAAATACGCATATCATAAATTTATACAAAGCATAGAACTAAGGCATTAATTAAAACATTAATATGACAACAGGTCAAAATAAATATCGTACCAAAAAAAAGGAAAAGATAAAAAGAGTTTCCAGATTGAAAACAGAACAGTGGTTTTCACAAGGTTCCATAAGTAAACAACTAATTAAGTTAACATATACTTAAATATTTAAAAAGTACAGAAATTTTCTTTAAATAACTTAATACTTTGAGTTAAAATTTTTTAAATAGATTAGCCACTATGAAGTAGTCACAAAGGTCAACTAAGTTTTCAAATCATCAACCAGCAACCCCAACCACATTTCCTTCAGGTAAGTGTGAAGACGTGTTTTCAGAAATCAGTGATGCCCTTTCAATCAGTAAGAAATTAACATTTTACCCTTGTACTAAGACCTTCACTCCCAAGTTGTACTAGTTCAACTATCACCATGTAATCCACTCCAGTAATCCAAGAGAATCAAGATTCATGAAACACAAACCATAGAATTTTCAAACAATGTCACCGTACCATCAATAGCATTAAATTGAGTTGATAGTTAATCTAAAAATAGTAACTCAACTTAAAGCTATTAATGATAGGGACCCAAACAATTGTATATAAGCGTTAGCATTCCCTCTCATATGCATGCATGGCTTCATTACATAGGCTTGTATTGTGGATCCAAATATTAAACAAGGGCAGCTCGCTTCCCTCTAAGAATTATAATTTAATTAATCAGTAGTGTCCAAAGGGATTGAATACGAGACTATAAAGTCTGACCTACTATAATACTGTTGAGCTACAAACTGACCTACAAATTTAAGTTTGAAGGTAAATGCCCAAACAATAATATTTAAATTTTGCCACAAGCAATTCAATTTAAAAACATACCAAATTCATCAAGTTTCAAAACCATATGTATAAGACCACAAAAGGGTGAATCCAAATAAAGCAAGTGCTACTTGATTCAACTTGTAAACCATCTTGAGGTACAAAGTGAGGATTCAAAGCCAGCTTGCACCAAGGCTGGGGAGGGTCTGATAAAAGAGCCCACGACAAGAAGTCAAGTGAAACCAACAGAAACATGCATATGGTGATGTCACATCACACTTCACAGATCAATCATCATCAACTTTCTAAAGGTAATATGTGAATAAAATCCCTTTTTCAGCTCAAGTTAATGGACAGAATGTTTAGCTGAGAGTTGCAAAGGGATGATTTTAGAAATCTCAACCAACGAAAGTGAAATTTTTCATATTGATTAATCTTTGTAAATTTAACCCCAAATGTTGGATTACTCAACATAAAGTATTGTAAAAAGTATGTATGACATTATTATAGCAGGTAAGGCCAGATAAAAGTTTCAACTCTTTAACACACTGTTAAAACTATTTAAGCTCTACAACGTCATCCATATAAATAAGTGAAAAACCCAATTTCAAAACTCTAACCATAAATCTCAAGTTTGAAACTCCTAGAAAATGAATAAAAACCGTAAACAAAGTTGATTTTACTACAACATAATATAGAAATCTCAAAAGTCCAGAATTCATGAATTCCCAATTTTATTTGAATATAATGCCTTTGTTAGAGTAAAGAAAAAATGTAGAACAAAAGACAAAGTTAAAGATTGTATAAAAGTAGGGCATACTTAGATGGGACCAGTGGACTATAAACAATGCTTGGCTCCAAAATCTCACCAAGAACCAATATACCTCCTCCATTCCCCTGTCCTTTTAAGCAATGAGAGAAAACTGCAGGTGTTATTCCTCGAGATGCCAATTGTGATATAACAGACAAATCACCTGGGCCAAATCCAAATATTCCATCAATTGCTTTATCTGTTTTAGCCAAATCCCCCGTCTGATAGGTGCTACACCTGGCTCGAGCAACAAATCTCAAGCAATCAATTTTTGAACAACATAAACAGGAAATTACATGGGACATATAGTATTTAAGTTAAAAATGTCAGAATACACAAGTGACAGTTGACTGAAAGACATGACTCATAGTAAGTCATTGATAGAAAATGCTAGATGTAACTTCCTTGTCAAATTATATACTGCTCATTATATCAGTTCCTATCATTGGCCATTAATCCAATAGGACCAGCAAGAAATTCAATTATTTGCTTCACTGATTATAGCTGCATTAGCAAAGAATGTTGTTGTCATTGCATGAGCATTGGTTATATTACCGCAAATGCAATTTTTGTTAGACTTGAATCAGTAATGTCTATGGAATGTTTGTTCCACTGTCATGACATTTATACAATGTGCTATCATTGGGATAATTCAACTGTTAGGAAAATAGTTAATCACGTGTGTTATTAGTCAGAAGAAGAATTGAGTGAAATATTTCATGTAGTTGAGGTCTGTCTTTGAGATTTCTTTCAATCTTCTATTCACTGTAACATTTTTTTTCCTATTCTACATTGTGTTCATGCACCCTTTTTTTACAAGTCATGGAGAGCTCACCCAAAAGCAATCAAAGCTGAAGAATTAACGATATAAGAATCCCCCAGAATCGTATCAAAATTTAATGTATCATAAACATAAGAGCCTGATGTCCCACTTGAATCTCCATATTCGAATGAATAACTGCAGTGATTACTCTGAGAACATTGAGTAGCTGTGGTTTGAATTTCTGCACATAACGGATCTGAGCAGGGAACCATTCTAGCAGTTGATGAGCTGGAAATGTCAAAAAAATTGAGCTGAATCTGTAAAACGGATTAAAGTTAATGTAAGAAGTTGAACTCTAACTTGCAATTTCAGTATTCTAACTAGTTAGATTAAAGAACTAATAGCAAGGTAGAGAAACAGAATTTACTCCAAGTCCAGTGTTTTGAGGGCAATTACTGCAGGAACTGCAGGAAACCCACAAAATGTCACTTCCAGTATCAATTTGCACATTGAATTCTCTGGGAGGAGAACCCAGCTTCACTTTTGTAAAATAAAGCCTACACAACCCAAGAACAGAGTAATTTAATATTCTGATCAAATCTTACTCGTAGTAGCACTTAATTACAAGATATATTATTATCTCACTTCAGCCACAGAGCAAACAACAATAGAAAAAAGAAAAAAAAAACACTCAATAGAATCAAGACACAGAGTACAAAAAATTGAATACCAAATGACCCAATGAATTAGCTTCTTCTATAAATGAAAATATTCTGTTCTTCCACGTTCACATCATTTTGATGTTTAACAATTAAAATACAATTTTTTTATAAAAATTAAAAATTGACTCTAAAAAGGAAAAAAAAAGAATATTATTTGATTGACCCGGTTAATCAAATTCTGAACATCCCCACCAATTTAACTTGAAAAGAATTAAATATAAAAGAATTGATTTATCATAATATTGTTAAACTCGTGTCAAACTTACCAACATTAATCACTGAAAAGAATGGACTATTAAAACCCTTTAACCTTTCAACAAGAAGAGAACCTAGATCAAAAATTCCCCCCCACCCCTCCAGAAAAAAATCGTTGATCAATATTTTCACCATTCAAAGCAAACCCATCAGCAAGAAACCAAAATTACAACAAAGAAAACAAGAAACCAACATAAAGAAAATAATATAATTACCCCATAAGGTACGGATCCGAGGAGCCTTGAACTGGGAAGTCCACAACACCACCGACCAATCCTTGCAAGATTCGTGCGTGCCTGGTTCGGTCTCTAGCTCTGAGTTGGCTCAGTTCAACTCGCTGGTTCAAAGGAAAAGCCCTCTCTAGCGGTAAAATAACACTGTAAACCACGGACAATTGCACTAGAAGTGCTGAAAGTACCAAGACCAAGACCCGTTGAGAGCACATATTTTGCGAGTTGAGGTCTAGAACAGAAGCCCTATACAGAGAGCGGAGAGATCGAGAAGAAGGGTCTTGTATTGGAGCTTCGTCTTCTTGTGCATTGAGAAATAAAGGGCGAGCACGTACTGAAAGTCTGAAAATGTGACAGTTGGGTCGTGAGCCACAAAAACAAGTAGGAAAGGAATTGATTAACAGAAGTACGTAAGTTTTAAAATGCTTGTGTTCGATGGCTTGAGTATCATAAAACTAGTGGAGTAGAGAGTGGGATAAATAAGAAGAATGGAAAAGTCCAAAATAGCCAGTCAACCAAGTCAATGCCAACCGCACAACGACAAATTAATACGTTCAAGTTTTCAAATATTAAATAAAAACATATATTACATTGAATTAAAACAAAATCTTATTTACTTAAATACTTATATAGATATAGATATAGATATTTTAGAAACGTCATTAATTTTTTAAAAAACGAATTCACAAAAATAACCTAAATTTTCATTATAAATGTAATTTTTAAAGAATTCTTACATTTAGTTTCATAAAGTCTATTTTTCAAAAAAAACAATTACGTGTTATATATTTTTTATTTATTATTATTTTTAAAATTATTCTATTATTCGTTCTACTGAAAAAGCTTGCATATATAGCTAGTTCATATTCTTTGTCTATTATTTATGATTTTGTTGACTTGCATCTTTGGTATTTTTTATTTTTATTTTTAATTTTTTCTAATGTTATAATTTATTAATATAATATCAAGCTTTTAGAAAAAGAAGGAGTTATAATATATATAATTAAAGTTCTAGTGTTTATCTCAAATTATAAGTAGAATTTATTTCAAATTTTAATAATAAAAGGAGTTTATTCATATATTTATATATAAAAAAAAAGAAGATAGAAAATAAGATACTCAATATTACATTTAAAGAAAATAACATTAATTTAACTTATGTTACATAATTTTAAAAATAAATTTGTTAAAAATATTTAATAATATTAATTTTAATAGAATTTATTTTTTATAACTTATATTTAATATTTTAATTACTATATCCTAAGAACATGTTTGGTATTATTAACTTCCACTCAATTTGAAACGCATATTTATAAAAATATTTGGTCACACTATTTTAATTAATATTTAATATTAATAACATCTATTGAAATTATTTTTATATTCTTTAATACAACAATAAAATCTAAAATAAATAATTATTTATTCTCTATAATTAAAACAAAAAAATTATATTTATTATTATAAATAAAAAAATAATTAAATATTTAATAAAAAATTAAAATAAAATTAACCTCGCTAAACAAGTAGATTTTCGAAAATTGAAATATCATTATCCCTAACAAATTTATGGTCTTGGGGGAAATTGAACGATGATGGGTAATCATAAAGAAATCTTATTTATTTAAAATTGTATTAAATTATATGAATAAATAAATAATTTCATCTTATAATCGAAAACAATTGCTTAATTTGAACCCCAAATTTTCAGCCTAAGACACGAAAACATCATAATTGATGTACGTTTTGTTTTCGTGTAATCTCAACAGTTAAACAAATTCAATTCACGTTTTGAATATTGTTGGATTTCTTTTCTTGTTTATACATCCTTTTTAAAAATTAATAATTTAATCTTATTTTTTAATATTAATATTATTATAATTCCAACTATATATGTTTGGTGAAAACAATTTTTTTTTTGAAATATTTTAATTGTAACAATCATGACTTTTATTATGTGTATATATTTTGACAAAGAAATTAATGCATATATATTGAAAAATAATCATGACTTGTGAAATACACATTACTAAGTATCATATAGTTTATATATATATTTTTTTAATTATTATTTTTAAAAATATTGATCAAGTAGTTGAGTGCAAGAGGAGGTAATTAATCATGCGAAATTATATTATAAATATAGAATATAGTATGGACAAAAAAAATATTTGGTTCTCCAAAATTGAATTGGTTCAACAAATTCAGTCGGAATCAATCCAAAAATAAAAATTTGTTATTCGATTCTATCCCATTTGAAACACATTTATTATTTTATTATCATTTATTTTTGGCTGATTTGAAAATAAAATTTTGAGAATCGAATAATAATTTGTGCATGTATCACATTTTGATTTTGAAGTTTCAATAAAATGCTCCATGTTAAACGCTTATTTAATACAATTCAGTGTGATCTTCAACTTGGACCAAACATTATGTAAGATTTTTTTAGATAATATTCTCACCATTTAGTATAGTGCACGCTCACATCAGAAACGCACCTATAAATCACAAGAAGCTCAAGCCACCGATTGAATTTGATACCGTCAACTCCAGAACATTAGAAAATGTTGTCAAACCCCACAAGAATAATTGTCAATAATATCCTTAAGTTACCTCAAAATATTAAATTTCTTCATGAAATAAATTGAAGCAACTTATTAAAAATGATTTAAAAGGGATTCCTCAAAGCAGGACAGATAAATTTGATTGGATGTATTATTATTGACATTGTTGTCCACCATGTTCTTCTATTCTATCGACCACTACTGTCGTCGCTTGCTTTCGGTCGATAGTGGGGTTATGCTTGAACTTGTACTTTTTCGCTGAGACCAATGGGTTTTGTAAAAGATAAAATGTAAGTGAATTTACTTTTACTTTCTTTATATGCTTTTGAACCCTCATAAACAAAATAATCACTTGATCATCTTGAAAGTAATTAATTGTACGGCTGATCAAATATCTCAATGAATTTCAGGCCAGTAAATGTAAGCACTGAGGACAGAACTTCATCTTTAGATAGAAAGGTCATTAACTTAGAGAACAAAAGGAATTTTGCTGTCAAAAAAGCATAAATCTAGTAGAATATGATTCCTTTTGTATCCCACTCTCCCTATATATTTAGTATGGTTCCTATTTTTATTTTTATTTTTTTATAATTATTTTTTTTATTTAACTAAATTTCTTTTTTTTAAATTAAGTACTTTATTCATAGAATTTACTTTATAACTTGTACAAGGAAATAATTACTATTTAATTTTTTTTTTTAGTAGCCACTCATTAAATAATTTAAAATCCCTGAAAATAGATTGTTTCTTGTGAGAGGGGGTCTATTAAGATACATTAACTTTTAGTGTGGGTAAACTACAAAATTTATTTAGATTAAATATAATTTGGGGTAAGAGAACAAATTACTAAGTAAGGTTATAATAAATTTTTATACGGTAATTTTAAAGGAATATTATGGTTTGGTAGATAAAGGTATATTGGATAATTATTTTTATGTTGGTCTTATATTCAAATTTAGAGGTGTATTTTTTCTAAGAACTTGAGATAATCAAGAGATTTTAATCAATTTTTGTACCGTAATATTAGGTGATCTTTGAATATACTGAACGATTATATCTGATACAGATCTTATATTCGATTGGACGTTATAATTTAAACACTACAAGAATTAGTGTTTTTCATTATATATATAAAAAAAAAAAATTATGCAGTAAAATTTTTTTTCATATAATTTTTTTACATAAATATCTTAGTTTTGTAATTGGTTTTTATGAAATTTTGAACAAGATTAACAGCCTCAACAACTATCATAAGAGCATCTAATATAAGCAAATATATCAACCAACAAAATTTCAAATTTAATAAAGTATGGTGTGAAAAATTTAGTGAAAAAATTAATTTTGACTTGTAACAAAGTACAAATCAAAGATATATTGATCTAATTTAGGCTACATAAAGGCATCAAGGACAAATTAACCCAAAATTGTGGGTAATCAAGGCATTTTGAAGTTTTTCAAAAAGAGAATGGAACAAGTCTGGCAGATAGTTTTGAGCCAATAAATATATATGCTGATAATATTATTAGTGATATGTCTATATTCTCTATGTGAGATGAGATTGTGACCTTGTCTAGGATAAGTATTGTCATTTGCATATTCCTAATTCTAAAATGTGCTGTTACACGATGAACTAGGATGTGACCGTCTTAGAAAAAGACCCAACACCTTCAACCTTGAACTTAAAATAACAACCATAAATTGATAACCCAAGGGTTCACCGATACAAATAAAAATTAATAAATTTCACTTTCAAAACACATGTTTGACCAAAATGAATAACTACAACAAATAAATATTCTCATTTTTCTAAACTTTCAATGTTGGCATCCAAAAAGATTATCAATCGACTCATTGCCTTAAACAAAATAACCTTAAAAAAGAGAGAGAGGGAGAGAGAGAGACTGAGAAATGAGCTGTCAACTGGATAAGTATGTCATTCATTCATAACATTTTCTTATTTCTTCTTTGTTTCTTTAGTTAGCCATAAAACTTTGTAATAAAATAATCAAAATAAAATTAGAACATTTTGGACAGATGAACCAAAATAATCATATAAATAAAAATAACTTTAAAATAGAAGATTATTTTAAATATTTTAGTACTTTTAATTGATTAATTAACAGTTAAATGAATACAAATATTATAAGAAGAGAGGTTTGCTCGAATTAATTTTTTTTTTTTAATTTGTAATTTTACATATAAAGTTTTAAAAATATAATTTTTATAATAATAAAAATTTAATGTAATAATTATTAAGTATATATTTTGAATTCAAATTATTATAATTTTTTATTAAAATATTTAGTAGGTTAGAGTATAAATTTTATTTGAACTGTATCATAATATTTATTCTTAATTCGATTAAATAGATTAATTTTTTTTCGTATAAAAAAAAATTGAAAATACCCCCTTAAACCTGTATTCTTCCAAACTTCTAATTTAAATTCATTGATTTATAATCAACTTGCCTTGTCATCAAACGATTTATTTGTTTTCATTTGTCAGTTGTCACCCACAAACGTAACAAGAGAAAAATAGAAAGGGAATTAAGCAAAAATGATCACTGTTCATAATTGCTAATCAAAAATAACCAAAATGAATAGTGTCGTTGATTTTTGCCTTTGACTGAAAATTTGTGACAAAATTAACCCCCCATTCTATTAACCTTCTAAACCCTAAAATTTCTAACGAAGCGGAAATTTCTAACGAAGCGGCTGCATTCTCCCAATTGTGCGCCATCCACACCGACGGGTGCATTCTCACCGACGCCCTGCATTCACCCAA
>JAVXUL010160761.1:0-13397 GCA_035590515.1 Trichilia minutiflora | reverse complement strand
GTGTTTCTGACTTATTAGACTTGTTTAACCAATAACTGTCAGGTGAGGTTTTATGAGTTTAATAAGAAAATAATCACTCACTAATTAATTTGTAATAAGATTATAATTAGATTAAAGGAATACGGGATTTAATTTAAGTAGTGGGAACACTGTTTAGTTTAAAGTCCAAAACTAAATAGTTTGATATATATTTATACATACTAATGTATTTCTTTTTCTTGTAGATTAATCAATATTTAAAACTCTATCAAGTGATACAAAATCAATTGCAAATCTATTAGCTAAAATCCTTGACACTCACAAGTTGATCAGACCTAATTTTACAGTCTGGTTTAAGAATATCATAATCGTTCTAGATTCTAAAAAACTCGGCTATATTATTGATGAACTCAAATCTAAAACCCTTCCTATGAATGTATTTCCAGAAGAGAGAGGTTCTAGAGATGGAAAGATGATGGTCTTAAAGTAAGATCATACATGCTGACCTCGATGAATGATGACTTACAGCCCAACATGAAGACATACAGGATGCCCGTGATATTTATCACTCTCTACTAGAGATGTTCAGAGAGAGTTCGCGTATAAGCGTATAAGGCGGTATAAGCTATCTATTGCCTTATTCGCGATGAGACTAAATTCAGGAGTGATCCCTGATGCACATCTTATGTAGATGATTAATTTGATATGGCAATTGTTTGCCTTAGGGTTCTTTATGGATGTTGGACTGCAGATAGATTCGATTATACAGTTTCTTCCTCCGAGTTTTGACTCTTTTGTTACCGATTATAATATAAACAAACTGGAGTTGACTTTTCCTGAATTGGGTAGTGAGATTATCTTTTTTTACAAGAAAACAACCAAATGGAAGGGAAAAGAGACTGTTCTTACCATAGTTTCGTTTGGTTAGAAATAAAAAAATATTGGCAAGAAAACCTCCGGAGTTAGTCCCAAAGGAGGTATTTCCAAGAAGAAAGGCAAGGGTAAATCGAAGGGCAAACAGGTTGCCAAAAGTCAAGCTAGTGATGAATGTCATCATTGTAAGAAGCTCGGACACTGGAAGAAGAACTGTCCTCTTTACTTGGAGAGCTTGAGATAGAGGAGGGCGTTAGGTACATTTTTATGTCATGTTATTAAAACTGAATTAAATGGTATTTTAGATTCACATTCCTAGATTATAGATTCAACTGTTACCTCACATATTTGTATGTGTTTGTAAGAACTTCATAGTAAGCAGTTATTGAAAGATGGAGCTGTCTTGTTGAAGATGGCAAATGGTATAACAGTTATAGCCATTCATGCTAGGACATGTAGATTAGTTTTGCCATCAGGGCATTATATTGTATTGTACAACGTTATGTATTTTGATACGACCAACAGAAATATTTTGTCTATACATCTTTTGTGTAAACAAGGATATACATTTACTTTTAATGAATATAAATGTTGTATTTATTTTAAAAGTAAATTGGTTGGCACTGGTTTGAATGTGAATGGTTTATATATTCTAGATATAAATGAGGTTAACATGACTAATACTATTAATAAGAAACGATCTAGAAATGACATTAATTCAAGATTAATTTGGCATCATAGATTAGGTCATATTAGAGAGAAAAAGATTATGAAGATAGGTAGAGATGAATTTATAAGTCCATTAGGTTCTGAACCCTACCCAACTTGTGAATCTTGTTTTCAAGAAAAAATGATCAAATTACTCTTTATTGGTAAAGGAAAGAGAGCCAATAAAATGCTTGAATTGATACATATAGATGTGTGTGGACCATTTAGAAAAATAGCTAAAGGTGGTTTCTCATAATTTATAACCTTCACTGATGATTATTCACAGTATGGTTAAGTGTACTTATTAAAGTACAAATTTGAATATTTTGAAAAGTTCAGACAATTCAAATCTGAAGTAGAAAAACAAATAAGAAAAAGTATTAAAACTATACGATTTGATCATAGAGGACAATACTTAAGTACTGAATTTCTAGATTTTCTTAAATTAAATGATATAATATCTCAGCTCAGACCTCCTTATACACCACAGCATAATGGTATATCAGAAAGGAAGAATCGTACCTTACTTGATATGGTACAATCTATGATGAGTTTCACGAACTTACCTAAATATCTTTGGGGATATGCTCTATACACTACGATGCACATCTTGAATAGGACTCCATCTCAAGCAGTCCCTAAAATACCATATGAGATATGGTATGAAAAATTATCAAGCTTAAATTATATGAAGCCTTGGAGGTGTCCAACTTATGTTAAGATTGTTAAATCTGATAAGCTGGATGTGAGATCTAAAAAAGGTTGCCTTATTGGATATTCTAAAGAGAGTTTAGAATATTATTTCTACTTTTATACTAATCAAAGTGTTTCAATCAGCAGACACGCACAATTCTTCGAGAATCAGTTCATTGAGGAAGGTAGTGTAGGTAGAAAAATTAAGCTCTCAGAAGAGTCTGGAGAGTTTGATAATGATCAAAGTCAGATAGATGAACTTATTGATGTACATAAACCTGTTCATATTAATGAACCTACTCCATCTAATCCTCAGCCTTCTGTAGATCAATGTCTTGTAGATCTACTAAGATATTACACCCTCTACAGAGATATTTCTTTCTATCAGGTAATGATTTTGAATAATTCATGATAGAAGAAGATGAACAGACGGAAGATCTTAGAACCTATAAAGAGGCGATATTAGATATCAATTTTGAAAAATGACTTAAAACCATGAAATCTGAGATGGACTACATGTATGCTAATCAGTTGTGGTCACTTGTTAATCCACCAGAAGGAATTATTCCTATTGGTTGTAAATGGATTTACAAAAAGAAAGATTAGCAAAGATGAAAAAGTTAAGACTTATAAAGTTAGATTGGTGAAAAATGGTTATACTCAAAAATATGGTATTGACTATGATGAAACCTTTTCACCAGTTTCCATGCTTAAGTCTATTCAGATTCTACTTGCTATTACAACTTATCATGACTATGAGATATGACAAATGGATGTAAAGACAGCCTTCCTCAATGGTTTTATTAAGGAGACCATATATATGTAATAACCCATTGGGTTTGTTTCAATAAATAGTCATAAAGTATGTACAATACATAGATCTATATATAGATTGAAGCAAACTTCTAGAAGCTAGAACATACGATTAGATAATGCAGTTAAATCGTTTGGCTTCATCAAGAATGTTGATGAACTTTGTGTTTATAAGAGGGAAAATAATCATGCTATCACATTTCTTGTATTGTATATAGATGACATACTTCTCATAGGAAATGATGTGGGCCTGATGATTGAGGTTAAATTGTGGTTATCTAATGTGCTCTCCATGAAGGATTTGGGAGAAGCGACCTATATTCTAGGTATTCGTCTTTATAAAGATAGAGTGAAATAAATAATAGGTCTTTTCCAAATCCTATACATAAAAAAAGTACTCAAAAAGTTTAGTATAGAAGAATCTGAGAAAGGATTCTTGCCCTGTAGTCATGGTATTCATTTTCACGAAAGATGGAACTGAAGACTGCTGCAGAGCAAGAGCATATGAGAAAGATTATTTATGTTTTGAAAATAGGTAGTCTTATGTACGCCATGCTATGTACCTAATATAGCATACGTTGTTAGTATTACTAGTAGATATCAAGCATATCCTGAAGAGCAACATTAGACAACAGTTAAATGAATTCTTAAGTACTTGAGAAGGATTAAGGATTTAGTTTTAATGTACGGAGGAGGTAAATTGAATGTTAAGGGATATACTGACTCTGATTTAAATGCCAGATGTGGATAATAGAAAGTCTATGTTTGCATTTGTTTTTATCTGTAATAGAAGTGTTGTTTGTTGAAAAAGTTTCAAACAGACAACTACAGCTGACTCCACTATAGAAGCTGAATATGTTGTTACTTCTGAACCAGTGAAGGAGGCTGTCTAGATTTGTAAGTTCATGAGTGAACTCGAAGTAGTTTCTTCCATTAATAATCTAGTAACTCTGTTAGTAGACAATGTGGTAGACCCACTTACTAAGCTAGTGACACAACAACAACTAAATCGTCATTTGAAGAAGATGGGTATAGGATACCGCAACGATTGATTCTAGTGCAAGTGGGAGTTTTGTTAGAGATATATCCTAGAACAAATCATGTTATATAATTCAGGGTCATTATTTCTTTATATATAAACATTGTAATTATTTGTAAAAATGTTTACATTTAATAAAATGGCATTTCTTGTATGTTGCATTATGTTCAGTTGCTATTTATTTTATGATTATTTTATTAATGCGAGATATGTTCTTATATATATATATATATATATTATGTGTCAAATTCTATCCATAAAGAGTTATGGATATGAGAGAAAAATCTTTGATTTAAATATATAAAAAAAACTTGTTCCCGATTAAGGTGATGTCATTAAGGACAATGACATTATATGATCAACATGTTTTGTTAATACCAATGATTAGTATTTGATACTAACAGTTGCGTGATGAGTCTCATATTACAAGAGCATAAACATGGGTACCACATTTGAGAATGTGATACTGAACGTGACCAAACATGATGAATCATATGGGTGAATATCCACAGTCAATGATTCATTACACAACCGTACTAGTATACCATTAGTCCTTAGACCTGAGTCATCACAGTTACAATCTACAATGAGGCACATCGTTCACTTGTGAATATTGCACTGGGCTAGCCATGCTTGGTGAAAGAAAGCTGATGGCAATGTGTTCTTATTATATGAGAACAGGTGATAATTAAGATGGAATTTGCTGGCTCAGGTATTTGAGCTTGAGATCTTAGGCAAAACTGTCATCTAGGAGGATTAAATCTCTGGTCAAAGTACATGAATTCCAAAAAAAAGTTTTTAGATTTGTGGATCCCGTTTATGATTGAGGTTTTGGTCCTATGATCGAGTTAAGGATATGACTTTCCCATGACCTACGCTAGATTAAGAGTCGACAACAGAGGGACCTTACTACATATAAGTATGACTATATGGGTTTATCCGAATTTTGTTTTTAATGTTCTAGGCATCATGATATCTTACTAGAGATCACTCATGATCATTGAGAACTTCGGTTATAACGAATTATACCGAAGTGATACGAGTGTGTTCGTATTTACTCATGTCTAGTTCAAGGTGAAGCCAGGGGATCAAACATAATATCTAGTAGTTGATGATGGATTAAAATAATATCATTAAGCTAATTAATGATATTTCGTATTGATGAAAATTAAATTATTTTGATATTTAATCGATAGACAATTTTATTCTTTAATGTAAATAATAAATTTTTTCAACAATAATACGCTAGCACCCGTTAGTTCAAAAAATATGTTGATAATTTTGGGATTTGAAATGATATATTTTGATATATAAATTAATAAATAAAATTATTTATTTATTAATTATAATATAAATTGTTTATTATGAAATAAATAAAAGTGTTTATTTATTAATATTTAAATAAATGTTATTTAAATTCAAATGAATACTTGGATGACACTTGGCACAATTGTTGTTTGCCAAGTGTCATCATCTTGTTAAATACTAATTGATGTATTTATAGTTTTGTCATCTGGTTATCAAATTATATTGTACAATATTATGTATTTTGATACACCCAATAGAAATATTTTGTTTGTAAATCAGTTGTGTAAATATAGTTGCACTTTCTCTTTTAATGAATATAAATGTTGTATTTATTTAAGAAATAAACTGATTGAAAATGGTCTGAATGTGAATGGTTTGTATGTTCTTGAAACAAATGAAGTTAACATGACGAATACCATTAATAAGGAATGATCCAGAAATAAAATTAATTTAAGACTAATTTGGCATCATAGATTGGGTCACATTAGAGAGAAAAGGATTATGAAGATGGGTAATGATGGACTTATAGGTCCATTGGGTTCTAAACCTGATCCAACTTATGGATCCTATCTCTAAAAAAAAATGACCGAATTATCCTTTGTTGGTCAAGGAAAAAGAGACAATGATATTATTGAATTAATCCACACAGATGTGTATGGTTCATTTAGAGAAATAGCTAAAGGTGGTTTCTCTTACTTTATAACTTTTGCTAATTATTTTTTACGATATGGTTATATGCACTTATTAAAGTACAAATTTGAATCTTTTGAAAAGTTCACATAATTCAATGCTGAAGTAGAGAAACAATTAGGAAAGAGTATTAAAATACTACGATCTGATCATGGTAGAGAATACTTAATTACTGAGTTTTTAGATTTTTTAAAATTAAATGGTATTATATCTCAGCTAACACCTCTTTATACACCACAGTATAATGGTGTATCAAAAAAGAAAAATCGTACCTTACTTGATATGGTACGATCTATAATGAGTTTTACTGACTTACCTACATATCTTTGGGGATATGCTCTGTATACTACGATGTGCATGAATAGAACTCCATTTAAAGCAATTCCTAAGACAACATATGAGATATGGTATGGGAAATTACCAAGCTTCAATCATATGAAGCCTTGGGATTGTCCAGCTTATGTTAAGATTGTTAAATCTGACAAGTTGGATGCCAGATTTGAAAAAGGTCGATTTATAGGATATCCTAAGAGAGTTTAGGATATTATTTCTACTTTCATGCTGATCAAAATATTTTAATCAGTAGACACGCATAATTTCTCGAGCTCGGTTCATTGAGAAAGGTGGTATATGTAGAAAAATTGAGCTCTCAAAAGAGTATGGAGAGTTTGATGATGACCAAGTTCAGATAGATAAGCATGTTGATGTACAAAACCTATTTATATTGATGAACCTATTCAATCTGATCCTCAGCCTTCTATAGACCAATCTCTTTGTAGATCTACTAGGGTATCTTGCCCTCCACAGAGATATTTCTTCTTTTCAGATAATGATTTTGAATCATGTATGATAGGGGAGGACGAATGTTCACAAAAAACCTAATATGCAAAATTTATCCGCAAGTGTACGGTGTTAAGTTATAGTCTGAGGTAAGTAAGGTATCGTCTCTACAGGAAACTTGATAAAAACTATTAATTTCTATAATTAAACTAGCCTAAAGCTTTATCTAGATGGTAATTATAAAAGAAAATAAAGCTAATTAACTAAAACTTGCAATAAAAGAAATTAAAAGGTTATGAAAATTCTGAAGAACTTAACTTTAATTATGATAAACCTAGAAAATTGATTTCGTCGATTGTTGTTGTCTTATTTTAATTGCTTTCCTTAAACACTGATTTGAATGAAGTTTATAAAACAAAAATTAAGTATTCACTCCCTCTCCCAAGGCAAGTGAGTCTATCTCTTAATTTAACTGTATTATCCCTAATTTCAATTAAATTAAGAAACATATTAATCTCAGATCCTTTTCATAAGTTTTCTAAGAAATCAACTGTCTCCCAACTAATTGACACTCTTAATCATATTGTTCATGATCCAATCTAAATCCTACTCTCTCGAGTCCAAAGATTCAAATTCAAAATTATCTCAATCATGGCCAGTAATTAAGAAGCATTAAGAGTCAAACAATATAAAAAAACTCATTCAAATTTCATTCAATAAATAACCATAGTAATTAAAACGGGTTTCAACAATGACTACATCAACTCTTTAGATAAAAGAATTAGCCTAGCATAATTTTATTCAAAATAACATCTATACTCAAGTAATTCATAGTTAAACAACAAAAGAACAAAGTATAAGAATGGAGAAAGAAGAAAAACTTCAAAAGTCTTCACTTAAATCTTCAAATCTTCACTCCTTTCCTTGTTGCTGCTGAAAATTCTCTATGTTTTTGCTTCAGTTTTTGTGCTATTCTTGGCCTCCTAAGAGTCTCCAGAAGTTCCTCCTTTTGTACCAAGTATGTCCCCCTTTTACAACCTTTCAAACCCTAAGCTTACAAGGTAAAAAACGGAGAAAGGAACTAAAAACGCTCATTCCAGCGCATCTGGCACTGTAGTTGAAAAATATTTCTAGCTATAGTAAGACTCTCTATAAAATTCACTACAGTGAACAAAACATGTTTTAGCTACAGTGATAGTTTTAGTAAATTTATTGCACTATCTGACAATTTCTAGCCCTGTTTCAATGATGATAATGACTTCAAATGAGCTCGACCTCTTCATGAAGTTATAGATCTTTGAGTCCTCTTTTCACAAAATCTTTAATTGTCATAATCCAATCACTCTACTATAAGTTACACCTGATTTACAAAAACTATACAAAATGGCACTTCTGTGCAAAATTTGCCAACTTTTGGTAACTTTTGAAAAAATGACCCTACAACACGAAACCAACTCAAAACTCATTAAAAAAACATGTAAGAACTCAAAAAAAAAGTAAAATATAAGTTATAAAACCTTAAGAAAAATCAACTAATTAAATCCCCCCAAACTTAAATTTTGCTAGTCCCAAGCAAAACTAATTTAAAAGAAAAATAAAAACCTAATCTAAAAGAAAAATAAAAACCTAATCCTAATCCACTTCTGTAGGACTCACGATTGTATTTAGCATATACAACAAGCTTTTTAAACCCCTAGGATGCCCCTAGTAGACGAGTGAAGTCTTATGAGGGTTTCCAAAAGATCTACACATAAAATCCCGATCCTAAACTATTATACTCAGACCGTGCGCACACACTTGCAATAATTAAACACATAATCACACAAAAATAATAAAACACGCACTAAAACCAATCATGCATATATAAATTTGATGCGTATTATTGATAAAATTCATGAACTACAAATCCATCACATTGATGCCAAACTCAAAACTCGACTATGTATCCATGCTCCATTAAACTAGCATCAATTTTTTCTATTTTCTTCTCAAAACTCATGCCTTTGAAAAACTTAAATGAATCTAAAACCAATCTTATCTTTTACTTTATCCTTGCTTATAAATGTTATTTGATAGAATTTTATAGACGTTTACAAATTGGGCTTATTTCTTTCTAAGCTTTCTATTCTTTACTTTGGTTTTAAGTAGCTTTTTTACGTGAGTGTTAACATTTATAATGCCAACCTCCGGTTACTTAACATGTTAGAAACTTTGGCTGCTTTACATACTCTTATTTTAAGGATCCGTTTTATGCGATTGTTAGCATTTATGATGCCAACCTCTGATTACTAAGACCCTCAAAACATTGGAGTAATTTTATTGCTTAGTTTTATTTTTTTATTTTTACAGCTCTAAAGTTTCCTGTCTACATTTTTTTTAACACAAACATATTCACAAGCTTAGGTTTTATAATTAGTTCAATTAGTTCCTAAATTCATCTCAATTTTTTTAAACATGTTTCTTAATTTTTCTTTCAAACTATTAACACTAGTGCACTTCACATGTCAACTTATCTCATCTAAGTTCAACATCACGCTCATATTTCAATTATCCCGTCAACAGTTCTCATCAACATGTACACACATTCATACATGCATTCATTCACACAAAAACACACAAAATAATCATAAAAAATCAAAATATACTAAAAATAAAACTAAAATATACTCTATTCTACGGATGTCTTAAGCATGAAAAATTTAAGTTTCACTGGCAAAATTATCAAGCTCCATACTCAAATCCAGCAACACACTCTCAAATATGACTCGCCCTCCAAACTTAATTGTGCATTGTCTTCTTCTATGCTCCAAATAACAATAAAAGAAATGGAAGGAGAAAAATAAATCATACTTAGGAGACGAGACCAAGTCTAGTTTCTTACTTGGAGTTGTTACTGTCTTCATAGGCTATTTGTTACACAAGATTAGCTTGTTTGCTCAACATTTTGATCTCTTGACATTTTGGATCTAAATATAAAATAAAAACATAATTTAAATACCAATGTACCATAAAAGAAAAACTCTATTAAAAAAATAAAATTAAAAAAATTATAGCATAAATAAATCATTGGGTTGCCTCTCAATAAGTGCTAAGTATATCGTCTTCAGCTAGATATTATTGGTGCGACTTCAAGGGGGATCATAAAGAGGACTTAAGGCATTCCTCTCTTCCTGGATTTTAAAATAGCGCTTTAACCATTTGGTGTTAATATGGAGTATTCTTTCATCAGTGGCCTTGATTTTTGCGACTCCATCGAAAAACATCTTCTCTACTCGAAATAAGCCATACCATTTTGAGTCTAGTTTTCTTGAAAATAGCTTTAACTTAAAGTTATTGAGTAGAACTTGGTCTTCCGGCTCTAATAGATGATCAAAACTCTTTTTGTCATGCTTTTGTTTCTTTCGTCTTTTTCCCTTTTTTTGTATTTTGGCCTGGAGAGTCAATATCTTTAAAATTTTCAGCCAACTCAAATTTAACCATATCATTCAAACCGCGTTCATAAATTATTTCAGATTTCTTCTCAATCATCTCATCTTTTATATGGGCTTTACAATAACTCTTCTCAAACTTCCCATCTGTATTACTATCACTCACCATATTTATCATTAAACACTCTTGTGACTCCTTAGGTTCTTCTATAGCTTTTAGAACCTTGAATGTCACTTCTTGATCTTGTATTCTTATGGTGAGTTCTCTTTTTTGGACATTGATGGTTGTCCCAACTGTAGCCAAAAATAGTCTTCCTAAAATAATTGGCACATTGTGGTCTTTATCTATATCTAATACAAGAAAATCTATTGGAAAAATAAGTTAATCAACTTTTACGAGCACATCTTCAATTATTTCTTATGGGTAGGCAAGTGATCTATAAGCCAATTGTAATATAATTGTGGTCGGTTTGACTTCGCCTACGTTTAACTTATTGAACATCGATAATAGTATTAAATTAATTCTCGTCTCAAATCATATAAGGCTCGTGTATAGTAGAATGTACTTATATTGTAAGGGATGGTGAAGCTTCCAGGATCCTTGAGCTTTGGTGGTAATTTCCTTTTTATGATGGCACTACACTCTTTAGACTAATTCATCGTCTCAAATTTGCCAAACTTTTTTTTCTTAGAAAACATATCTTTCATGAACTTTGTATAATTTGGCATTTGCTATAAGGCATCAATGAATGGGAAGTTAATGTGTAACTTCTTGAATATCTCCAAAAACTTGGCAAATTAGGCATTCTTCTTCTGTTTTTGGACCATTTGAAGATATGGTAAAGGAGGTTTGAAATTAGTTGAGTTTGGACCTATATTTGTTGGTTTTGTAATAATTTTGTCATTATCCTTAGCTCCTTCCATGGTGTCCGTCCTAATTTTTTCCTCATTAACCTTATTTTCAGCCTCTGTCATAGCTTACTATTCTTTTGCTATTTCTCCAACCACTTGCTTCCCGCTTCTCAATATAATGGCCTTACAATGCTCCTTTGGTTTGACCTCTGTATCACTTGGAAAATTTTCTTTTTATTAAAACCTTATCTTTAAAGCTAGTTATCCAATTTGTACTTCCAAGTTCTTCACTAATGCTCCAATATTAGTGATATGTGTTTCCATGCTATCTATCCAAGCACTGGTTTGCTTGAATCTTTTATTTGTATATGATACGAATATTTTCAAGAGATCTTCAATAGAATTGTTTGTCTCCACTTACGATTGTGAATAGCTTGATGGTGGCTGCAAAATAATTCAATTGTTGGCATAAAAGAAATTCTCATGGCTACGCATGTTAGAGTGATATGCATTAAGCATTTGATTCCCTAGATAACCATAATTTTGATTGTTCATAAACTGAGCTTGCTCAAAATCTAGCTCTTCTCTTTGACTTAAGGCACTAGCTAGCAGAAATGAATCATTTAGCATTGCTCTTTTATTGGTTAAAATCGTAAACTAGTTTGACAATGAAAAAGTTTATGCAAAAATCTGCGATAATTGATCCACCTCAAATACTCTGGCTGCCCTCTTTGTGTTAACTCGATCACTTGGCCATTGATAGCTATTTGATGCCATATTATCAATGAGTGAGAAGGGTTCATGAGTTTTCTTTGACATCAAGCTGCTCCAGCTACTGCATCTAAGAGTGTTCCATTCTACCCATTTAATCCATTGCAAAAAAGTTGCACTTGGAGCCATTCTTGGTATCCATGTTGTGGGCATCTTCAGAGAAGATCTTTGAATTGTTCCCATGCCTCATATAATGACTCAAACTCTTGCTACCTAAGCGTACCAATCTTTGCCCGTAATATGGCTATCTTCGATAGTGGGAAGTGTTAGTATATGTATTCGTGTTATCGATTTTAGTGCTAGTGATCTTATATAACTATTAATGTATTAATGAAAGAATTATTCTTTATTCATATACATTAGTTGTTTCATTTATATTGGCATGCTCATATATAAAGAATGTATGTGAATAGTCCAGATATTTTCATTTAATGGTTAAATAAAATTATCAAATTGCTCCTTACGTACGTGATATAGGGTAGGCAACTATATCATATAGTAAGTATACTAGTCACCTCCTAATGATATCATATGATGATATATGTAGGGTGACAATATGGGTATTGTCATAAGTGCATTAGTGTAGATTTATAGTTCAGTAGATTTATAGTTGGTGATCTATTTGTCGAACAGGCTTATATATTGATAAATCACATGGTATGCATGTAGTCAATAGATTATAATAGTATGCGATGTAATCCTTTGACTTGAGACATCTAGAATCGGACTCTGTATGGATGGGTATATTTCTTATGGTGTATACGTACAGGGCTAATCATACCTTGTACAAGAAGTCAATTTGGGTATACTTTGTTCATATAGGTGTTCGATTGACAGTCAAGACGGGATCCATTGACTCAATACTATAGACTGAGAGTTTTCGTTGACTCTGTACGAGTTGAGTTCCTAAACGAATGTCGATATGATGTGTAGATTTTCAGTCTATAGCCATAGTAATCATGACATACGATCGACGATTCGTATAGACATCAAGATTAGGGTTTTGACATTCTATGAACCCTAACTCAATTAGGATATGACAACGGAGGGATATTACCCACATATTATGCGCAATCATTGGAGGTTTGATGAAGACACTTCTTCATCGTGAATTAGGGACTATAACGCATAGCTAGACACTAACCATAGTCGTTGGGCATCGAAATGTTCAATATTGAAGTGTTCAGAGTCGAAGTGTTCAATATTAACTCATGACTAAGTCACGATGAACCTTCACAGTCCACCTAAATCCTTGAGAGTTCCCATAAAAGAGAAGGAGATAAAATGTTATCGAGAGAGGGCTAGTGACCTCATGATAACTTAAACCTGCCAAAATAAATACGTATAATCGTTATGTATTTATTATTCTTTAAAGTGTTAAAGAATTGATATATTGATATCATAAAGTAATTTAATGTAAATTAGATGACCCAAAATGATAATATTGATTATCAACCATGTTA
>JAVXUL010160750.1:0-13398 GCA_035590515.1 Trichilia minutiflora | reverse complement strand
AAAATATTTTAAATATTTTATTATTTATATATTATTAAAAATTCCGTTTTTACGTTCTGTTTTTACGTTTCGATTTTTTAAATAGAAAACGATTTTAATTAAAATCGCGTTTTTGATAACGTAGGGTATAAATAATTCAGATATACTACTCTTCCATCAGCTAAGTAAGAACCAACAAATTAACATGACCATGAAGCTATTAAAAAAACATAGTATACAAATCTAAATCTAACAAACCACAAATATCTGATCATTTCAATAGAAGCAAAATCACTACACAGAAATGAACTGTAATGTGTGACTAAGAGAAAGGCCTAACCTCCCAAACAATCATGGCATCTTGGTTTGTTCCTTTCTTGCCTTGTTGGGTAAAGAGTGAAGCAACATCACTTGAACCATTCAAGAACAATCTCCCTGGAATCCGATGCAACGGCTCCTCCCTCCGGTTATCAAATGAAGGATTCCTTGAGCCCAATTTTTTCCTTGAGTTTTTCCTCTTCTTGATCCCCAGGCCTGGAGAGGATGGCGAACCTGGGATGGGGCTCCTGCTTTCTGCAGAGAAGCAGGACCCCATTCTAAGGGCACTGATAATGCTTAATAAGCACTCCAGACCAGCCACACAGTCACACCCTCTATTTTCGTTAGAGGAATCCGTCAGAACTTGTTGGGAAATCGCTCTCTTTTGAATACTTGGCCTGAAAAAACCATTAATCCACCAGTTGACACTCAATTCTCCTCAAAATCACAACATTAACCAAATCTCCAACAACAACTCCTTACAATACACAGCCTAATAATCAGATCAATCAGAAATTCACCCCCTGCATATCTTCCACCACTTAATACACAGTTTAATTATTGGATTAACCCTTATTGATATTAAACTCTTGAATTACAATCCTCTAAGCAAATTGCCACAAACCCTTTTGTAATCACAGCCTAATTATCTGATAATTTTACAGAGTCTCAGCTAAATTCTTTCGGAACGCAAGATACAAAAGCTGAAAAACAGAGTCAAGCAAAAAGCCAAAATCAATTTTGATTCTAAAGCTACCTTACCAGGAAACGAAAGGAGACTTTTCGAAGTAACAATGATAAAGAATCCTCTTCACTTCCTCTTTCTCCCTTTTTTAATCACAGAAATGAAAAATAGATAAAAAGCTAAAAATGGATTTATTATATAAAAGCAGATCTATTGTACAACAAATCACCTATTCAATTACAAAACACAATAACTCCTCTAACTTTAATGTATATAAACAAACTAGTAAATCTCAAAATCAATCAAGAAAAAGCTTAAAACAATCACAATTGTTTCTCACCAACTCAAAATGATGCCAAAATTGCCTCTGACTTTCGCAACTTTGACATTCAAAACATTACCAGGGCAGCAGCTTTTCACCAGATCAGGCTAAAACTGATCAAAAAGGACCAAACTTGGTTGAAATCAAGCCAATATTGTTGAAATCAATGTGAAAAAAAGGGAGAGTTTCAGTTCACAACTGGGTATTTGAATGAAGACCAAAACAATACAAAAAATGGGTAAAGACTGATTTTTTATTATGAGAGCAAAAAGTGAAAGACTTTGAGAGAGATAGAATAAAAATAAAATTATAAAATAAAAAACAGGAAAGACAATTTCAATTCACTAGAAATAACTACAACCACCCAACAAGAAACCCGCTCTATTTTTTTTTTTACCCTTTTTCTCTTCTCTGATTTTCAATCTTGAGAGGGAGAAAAAGTCACTCTCATGGAGATTAGTGACCTTATTAATTACAAGATTTGGATAAAACTGGTGGGTATAAATAAGAGGTTATGAGAAATTATTTATTTATTTACTTTATTACTAAAATTATTTTTTAATGAAAATAAAAATTATTATTTTGATTTAGTCGTTCGTTCGTGGGTGCCTTTGTGTCTGGATTGCATCATATGCATGTATTATTGCGATAAAGTCCCTGTATTTGAATATATTTATATTTTGCCTACTTAGTTTTATGAAATTTTCTATTCTAAACATTGCGGAAAGCAAAAAAGCCATTTCCTTTTTAGCTTCTAGAAAAAGTTGGAAACAATTAATGCAAATAAAGATCGGTAAATAATGAGATCGCATTATTAAGAAGGATGTTCTCATAATAAGAATTACCGTACATGTTATTATTATTTTTTAAAATTTTAATTTTTTTATTATATTTGACAATTTTAATACTTTTGTATGTACCATAATCTTGCCCCTCAAAATCAGAGTTGCTTAGATTTTATCTCAATTTTTTTAATTTAAAAAAATAAGTATCTATTATTTGAATAATAAAAAGGTACAATATATATAAAAAAAATTATTAAAATATATTATTTATTTGATATAATATTAAGATATATAATATGACTCTATGGATAAAATGATAGGATAATGTATTGGATAAATAAAATCCTAAATTGATCAATTGATAGAAAAAGATAAGTTTTATTTTAAATTATATTTAATATATAATTATATAAATTTTATGCATTAAAATAGCAAAAAATTAGAAATAGTTTAGTAAATTTAAAGTTTTAATTAATAATAAAATATCATGTGACAATGTCATTCATGATAATATTAATAAATGAACTCTTAAATTATTTTAAAATATTTTTTTAAAAATAATTGTAAATAGTAAGATTAATTTTTTATTTATTAAAAAATAATATTTTTTAAATATTTGAAGGAAATTTGAAAAAGAAAAAGGAGTTAATTGTATAGTAATAAGTTTATGAATAAAATAAATTAAATGTGATACCACCTTTAATTTTGGTCATGACACATTGGACTTACTTTATGGAATGAAAACTAAGACCCAACTGAAAAAGCATAATCATTTCCTCATTTTCCATATGCTTTTATGTCCAATAAATTAATTCTGAAGAATTTAGATGCAGACTAATTTGACACTATAACAACCCCCCCGCCACACACACAAAGAAAATATATATATATATATATAAAAGATTTAGTCTCAATCATAATTGAAAGTGCACATATTATTCATTAAAATAAAAAATTTTAACACATTTTTATTAACTGTTAGATTTATATATTTTCTATAACTGAGATTAAATTTTGTATTGATTCAATTTTAGAAAATTGGAAGTGGTGTGAGAATAAGAAGGTCTTACTAAAAAATATTTTTTGATAGATTATTCCGATAATTAAAGGCAGGATGATCCCATATCAAAATTAAAAGAGAAATTTATTGGGTTATATATGTGAAATTGAATTTAAGTGACTAACGAGACTTTTTGAAATGGGTGTTGATTTCTTGTCAAGAATAAAATTATGAATTTCAAAAGATTAGGTCAAAACAGATAATATCATTAATAATATTAGATTAAGTCTTACAGTTTAATACTAGAGTTAACTCTCAATTAATATAATAGTATGAGTTTAAAGATAAACTAGATGAAAATTGATGTGCCTGAAATGGACCTGATCTTAATAGATGGAAAGTGGTGTTGAAATGAGAAAATTTGAGTAAGAAAAGATTTTGACATACTCCTAGAATGGTTGGGAGTAAAGATGAATTGAACCCGTATGAAAATGGAAAAGGAAACTATTAGGATATTTATATGAAGTTAAACTTAAATTGTCAATAAGGTGTTTTAGAATAGGTGTTGACCCATTGTTAATAACAAATCTTATAACCTCAAAATTTTTAAATTAAAATAGATAATATTATTGATAATATTAGAACACATCTTACAAATTTATTATCCATAATTAATATGTCATAATTAATACATGTGTAAGAAAATAAATAAATTTAAGGATTAATAAAATTTTTTAAAATATATATAAAATTAAGAGGCTGACGATCTCTTCCTCTGTATATATATATTCTTGTCAAAAAGCTACACAATTTTAATCATTATACTACTTTAAAATATTATTCACTCCATGACTAATATTTTTTTATTCTAGTTGTTTCTCACAATTTGCAAATTTTACACAAATCATTAAATTATAATAATTAATTTTGATTCTCTTATTTTTTTCAACTATTTATTTGAAAAATAATAAAATAGCATAATGATAAAATAAAAAATTAATAAATATGCAATAATATATATTACTGTTATATCTATTTATTAAAAAAATATTTAATTTATTTTATTAAAATAAAAAATAAGAATTCAACAAAATATAATTTTTAACATGAATTTTCTAATTACCGCAATATTATTATAGAGGAATTAAAAAAAAAAAATTAAACTTCAAGACTCGCTATGTTCTATTATTTAATAAATACATAAACTAATTAATTATTTATGGTGTTGAGTACTTCCACGATAACTACTTGGCTCACACTTTATTACTATATATCTAGCTTTCTATTATTTTTTATTATTTATTTTTTATAATATAAAAATCAATTAATGTGAATAAATCTTCAATCTTATAATTTCTCGTAATATCTCAAAAAACCAATCAATTCAATTACTAAACGATGCTTATTTTATAACTTATTATTATTTTTTCATTACAATAATTAAGAAATTGAAATTGAAAAGTACATTAAGGAACAATATAATTATTTTTAAATTATTCATTTTAATTAATATTTTCCGTTAAGATTCAAATTAAACATGTTATAACGTAGCAAACACCCATTTTATTTAACGAAGATTTCAAATTAATATATGGTTTGATGAAATATTATATCTTTAAAAAAAAATAAATTATGTGTTGAATAATTTAATTTTCAGTTTTTAATATTATATAAGTCTTAGTCTGATATAATATTTTATTTTAATGGAAACATCAATTGTGGCCCCAAAACGTGTTTAAACTGGAATCACTTGATTTCCTTATGGACAACATGAAACATGCTTCTAAAAATTATCATAATCGTCGTCGTCATCATCATCGTCATTATTAGTATTATTATTATTAGGAAACATTATCATTGATGAATATGTTAGTTTTAGTTGGTTGTAGAATTTATTTCATAACAATATTAAATATATATTCAAAAGAAAAAAATGATATGATTATAAATGGGATAATAAGAATTTCGTTTTTGAATTAAAGCAAAATAATAAATCCAAATACACTTTAGTTATTTGTATAGTCTAAAATTAGGGATTAAATTATTTGTACTCAGATTATAAATTTTTAGGTTTTAATAATAATATGCATGCAAACATTTTACAAATTTTATTTATATAAACTAATGTAATTGTATATTGTTATCACATTTTTTTATTTTCATAAAAATAGAGGATATAATTATGGATGGAGCAAAGAAAAATACAAGAGAAAATTGTAATGAAATATTAAAATTAAGGAGACAAAATTAAAAAATATAAATAATTGATAGTTAAAAAATAAAAAATTCACTTTTAAATTTAGTGTAATCTCTGTTCCGAAAAACTAAAGGTATTTTGATCATTTTATTATTTAAGGATATTTTTTTATTTTTATGAAATACATATTTGGGTATGATTAATGAATATAGAACTTATTATTGAGGTTTTATAAGTGATTTGATAAAGTGTTGGTGAAAAATGATGAAGTTTGAAAAGAGTTCCTTAAGGTGTCACAATCGAGTATTCAAGTTTCGAAATTAAATTTCTGTTAATTGAGAAGTCTAAATGATAAACGACTTTTTCTTACTTAAAGGTACTTAGAGACAATCGATTAAAAAGAAATCAGAGTGAAATGAGATATCGGATGAGAGAGAAAATAGTATTGAAAATTAGACATATAAGAACCAAATTGATGCAGCAACCCCTTCCATGAACCGATGTGTCGGACCTGATCAGATAAGGATGTCCAGCACTAGATTTCATGTCAGAATTCTTGTTGGTTAGGGCTTCTAAGGCAGAACGGTGCTGGTTGCTTAATTTGGCCAGTGAAATCTCATTTTCATTCTTATTTGAATATTTTCTTCTTCTTTTCTTTCAATGGTATTTGCGTATTTTGTCAAGGCCTTTATATGCAATCATCACGAGAGGGAAACCATCATCTTTTGCTCCTCTCAGCCTTCTCCCCCTAAGTCTCCCCTCTCTGCACTTTGTTTGCTCTTTCTCCTTTTTCTTTTTCTTATTTTCATCATTTTCTAACTAATTAAAATTTCATTTCTTGCTATAAATCAATAGAACTCGATTTCATTTCATCGATTTGGTTGAGGAACAAATCTAGGAGAGTTAGGGATTACTATTTAACGTCAGTTTTTTTTTCACAATCGATGACTATCAAAGCTTCTTAAGATTAAAATTGACATATTGGTAAGATTTTAGCATTGCTATAGTATTAATTTTATATTTTGATAGAATTTATGAATTTAAGTTATTGTTTATATAAGATTTTACTGTACAATCAAGAATTTTGTATAATTGTGATTAATTAAGGTCAGAATTAATGTGTATATATTGAAACTAGTCAATTGATGGTTAAATTTTGAGAAATTAGAAATTGAGTTAGGGAGATTATATTCGCTAGTAAATCATAAAGTGAATTAAGCCGTAATTATTGATAAATTGTTAATTTATAAATGATTATAGAATCATATTGATAAAAATTGATTAAATGATGAGAAATAGAATTGAATTTATTGATAAGTGTCAATTCGTTAATTTGGGGAATTATGGGTATAATCTTGTTTATAGAACCATATTGTTATCAATTGAGGATTTAAGATTGACGTAGATGTCGATATGTGTAATTAGGCATCGGCTGCACAAATAAGGAGTCGCACAAAGTGAAAGATACTAAAAGAGTAATATCGTCCCTCAAAGGTGAGTGAATTTTGAACTGTTCTTATTTTTTAGTAATAGTTTATTAGACTTAAATATTATGAATGTTTAGGAAGTTTGTTATTAATGTAACTTCTAATGTTTTTTATTTTCTAAAATAAATGGATATTGATTTATATGTAAGGTCAAGTATGATTTGAAAATGAGAAAGTTTTATGGTTTTTATTGTATATCATTCGTTTTATGATTACAAGAGGTAAATGGCTTTTACAATAATTATTGTACTCACTATGAATATGCCATATATAGATTTTATGGGAATTGGGATGATTTGATACTATGTTATGTATGATAATGCATAGATTTATATGATATTATGTATATGGTGATATGGTTACGAATTGGTCATATTGAAATTGATTTTCCCAATTAGAAAACGATTTTGAAGATTGTGAGATGATTATTGTATAATGATAGATTATACAATAATCTATCATTATTGTGAGATGTATGATCTTACTTTGTGATTGTTTGTGTTGGTATATGTATGGTGATGAGTTAAAGGGGCTCAAATTTTATAATGTATGTTATAGTATGGACAAATAAAAAGGGTTGTTCTGTAATTGTTAACTGAATGTACAAAAAGTAAAGCATATATAGTATTGATTATAGTGACCTTGGGAGTCGAACTTGTATGCTTATATCGATATAATATGATGGCTATATGCCATTACTTTATAAGGTCCATGATATCAACAGTTTGATAAATATAATTTGATTTATGTATATTTGAAGTCAGGGGTTGATTATGAAATTATTACATTGGATTTGATTGTAGTCTAGAAAATGGTCTTAACAAGAGTACGATGAAAATATCACAATATAATTTTTTTGCATAATCTTTTAATATTATTGTTATGATGATGATGATGATGATGATGATGATGATGATGATGATGATGATGATGAATATTGTTATGAAAGAAAAATAAAAAATTGAACTTCAATATTTGGCACCTTTTGTTATTTAATGAATACATAAAATAATAAATTATTAAAAAAAAAGTGATTTAAATATATTTGCAAAATCCAAATTATTGCTAATCAACAAAAGTAATTAAATAAATAAAATATAAATTTAATTCAATCAATCAAAATCACTAAAATTAAAAAAAATATATATATATATATATATTAGTCATCGAGTTTACATTAATTTAACTTGCAATCAATTAATTTCATAGCTTAGAAACACACCATTTGTAGATATTAATTTTATATTTTTTCTCATCACAATAATTAAGAAATTGAAATTGAAAGCTACATTAATTGACAATATAAGCCTTTCTTAATTACACTTTTTTTTTTATTAATATTTGACATTAACATTCAAAACATGTTATCACGTTGCAAACACACCCATCTTGTTTAACAATGATTTTTAATTAATATATAATTTTATGAAATATTATATCTTCTAAAAAAATAATAGATTAGGTATTGAAAACATCAATTGTGGCCCCAAAATGTTTGAAAACTTTAACCACTTGATTTGGCTGTGGACATCGTGAAACATACTTCTAAAAATTATAAATTTATAATCATTATTTTTTGGTAAAGGGTATTTAAAATTTAAAATTTAGTTAAAATGATATTTTAAGTATAATAAATTAAAAAATACTTATTTTTTATTCTATTTATTAACAATTTTTATTTTAAATATATTTTGAAGTAATTAATTTGATTTTAAATTTTATAATTTATGCCATAGATTTTACAATAAAATATCAAAAATATGTAAAATAAAAAAAAAGTATCAGTGGATATGAATAAAAATAAGTATTTTTTATTTAATAGAAATAAAAATCTTGGGGGTGCAACAAATCTTATATTTTACGAGTTAAGTAAAAATATAAATTATATAAAATATGTGATAATTATATAATAAATATCACATTAATTTATATAAAAATTTATTAAAAAATTAGAATTTTTGACATTATTATTTTGATAATCATAAGAAATTCTAAAATTCAAAATAAAAACCTTAAGTTTTCTACAGTTTCATTTCAGCCAATAACAATAAGCTATTCAATTTTTAAAAGGATTAATACATCTGAATTCTTAAATTTTTGTATTTTCACAAATAAAATTATAATATTTTAAGTTGTACCAAAATAAATTCCTAGCCCTTATTGAAAGAATTAAAATACCCTTTAGTGTTAAGCCACATACTCTAAATTATACAATAATATTAGAAATACGATAAGATAAAATTATATCATTCTCACATAGTCTATGTAGTTTATTAGTCTTTATACATACAAAAATATAATATTTATAATAATATTATATTATATTTTATTAATTTATATAAAAAAAACATTTGTAAGAGTTTTTATTGGTAACAATGCTTCTACGGGTAATAATAGTATTTAGTGATTAGTATTATAAGGGTAATTTATTTCAATAGGAATTATGGACCAATTTACAATAAATATTTGAAATATTGGTTAATTTGTGAACAAAAAGGACCCGAGGACCTAAACCTTATTACCCTATTTTTATAATCATCAGAAATCTTAAAATTACATAAATAAACAGTTTAAATTTCCCAATTTTCATTTCAATCGACAATTATTATTATTATTATTATACAGCTTAGATAAGCTGTGAAGAGATCTTGTATGCACATGGTAAGACATTCATGTTCCCTCTATTAAGGAAAGTCCATATCATTCTCATGTAAAAATTAGAAATAATAAATCATGGAAATAATTTCTAGTTAGCAAATTGTTGTCAACCTAATTTCATATATATATATATATATATATATTCTATGGTCTATAACAAATTATTCTCTTTTTAGGATTGGCATCATTTATTTTATTTTTCAAAAATTAAATTGTAATTTTTGAAAGTTATAAGTTATTATTAAGATATGAACTTTTTATTCAAGTTTTTTATTCTAATTAAAGTTATATGTTGTATTATTATTATTATTATTATTATTATTATTATTATTATTATTATGCATTTTATGTTTTCTTGAAAGTAAGAGAGAAATCAACAAGAGTAAAGTAAAAATCTATGATAATAATGTAATATTATTATAATAGTTAATAATATAATATGATATAATATAATATTATTATCATTTGAAATTTTATAATTTATGTCAATATCAAAATTTATATTAGAGATTTTAATTTTTACGTAAAATATTTTAAAGTTTACGTTATAAAATACAATGATATAATAATATATCAATATATAGTAGCCTAGTCATCATTTATCATGTACATAGTTGTTGCTCAACTTTTTTCTTCTAAACAAACTGTTGAATTATTTAGAAAGCAACATCTTTTGTAGGCCACAATGTATTGTCACATGTTACATACATGAATAAAAAGTGGCTAGCTAAAACAATTATAATTAATATTAAGTGCTTCCATGAAAAGTGCTTTATTCATTTATTTAATTTTTTAACAATTTACACTTTGTCCGAACATCAAAATATAAAATTTATGTCATCCAATTGGACCAATTCTTACTTTATTAAGTAATTAACTATTGTTCAAAAAGTATCTTGTGTTTATGTCAATTTTAGGTCAAAAGAATAATATGTTTATGTAACTATTGATTGTTCAAAAAGTTACCTTGTGTGGCTAAGGCTAAGGTAGTGACTATTGTCTAGGAATGGCAGCGCGAAATATAGTATTGTAATAGCCCAAACAACGGATTCACCCAATGCATCGTTTTTTATATAGACGCAACTATGATTGAATATTTAATATATCGTAAATGATACACTTTAATTAATTATATATTTTGCTTCTTTCTCTTTCATCAAAATTAAATTAATTTTAGATCAACAGTTCTTGACCTATAGTGAGTTCTCTCACTTTCTCCTCCTTTATTGGTGATAGCCCTAATAACGGATTCCCCCATTACATTACAATATTTACTCTGACTGAATATTTAATATAGGATAAATGATACACTTTAATTATATACTTTGCTTCTTTTTTGTTTTCATCAAAATTAAATTAATTTTAGGTTAATGATCTACTGTAAGTTCTGTCACTTTCTCCTCCTTTGTTGCCTGTTGGTTTGAATTGTTTATTAATACAGTGATCTAAATTATGAAGCAAAAAAATAAAAATAAAAATCTTCTTCTAGTATTAAAATTTGAAATTATAAAATAATTTGAAATATTTTAAAAAATTTTTAATAATTAAACTTGTGAAATGACGTTAATAACATGAGAGCGGATTAATAACATACAAAATATTTTTTAAGAATTTTTATTATTTATGGATATAATTTAGTAGTGATGGATTAAGTTTGAAATGTGTAGTTTAGATATATGTTTTAGGTTCGATTTTGGCTAATCACTCATGGTTTAAATAAAATACCCGAACGGTGATATATTTAACTAATATTTTCAGAGATTAAATAGATGAAGTTCATCAATTAAGACAATGTCCGAATACTCTGAATTATCTGAAAAATAAATTAAAATTTTTTAAAATTAGAAGGGATAAACTGAAATTAAACACCCCTAAAAAACATAACTATATTTTCTCGTCTAAATTCCTCTTTCCTGAGTTTTGAATTCAAAATTTTCAGTCAATATCTTTAAAAACAATTAAGCTTTAAGAAAATAATTTATTATTTCCAATTGGTTGAACAACGAATTAATCAGGTAGAGACTACTTTTATTGAATTAATCAACAAACGTGCTTTTGACATGCAAATCATTAATTTTGTTAAATGATTTAAAAATTAATTTTAAATAAATAAGAAATAATTCGTTCTTTTTTAGAATAATAAATCGGTCTTTAATTGTAACAAATTTAATTCATAGAAGGACACATGTTTCATGAAATTAAAAAATTAACTAAAATCAAGGATTTTACTCAAGCATAAGTCAAATTTGACAAAATACCATAGAAAACCCTGAGTTTTACATTTAGTTTCATAAAGGTTCTTATATCATTTCCTTCAAAATTAATTCTACTCAAAATTGTGACCCGTATGCAGATAATCAAAAAATTGATGTTGAAGATATATTTTCATTATATTTTTTGCAAATGAATACAAAATAAGGGAAAAAATGTGCAATTTAAGGGTAATATATTTTAAAAAATTATAATTTTTTTATTTTATTTTTTGTATCTAATGCTTACTTTAATTATTTTAATAATTTTGAATGTAAGCCATAATTTTAATTAGAATTAATTTTTTCGAAAGAAAATAATGTAAGAATTTGCATAAAATAAATGTAAAATTCAGGCCCTCTATGATATTTTCCTGCAGTTCAGGATCATTTCGGGATGTAATATTTGATTTATTGCCAAAACTCCAAGATTTGTCAAACATTTTGCAGATCTTGATCCGAAAATCTGAACCAATTTAATGACAAAATGATACAAACTCACATCAGCTAATCGTACTTTATTGATTAAATTAATTAAAAGCAGAATCGATGAATTTGCGGAAATAATTAATTAAAGGTATTCAAACAACTTGATTAATTAATTTAAAATCTATTTATTTATTATTATATCTTGCAAATGGGTCAATTATCAACTTTAATGCTTATTTTATTATATTTCAGACATTCTAAGTAATTAAGAGATAATTAAATTAAAAAAATAGGGATAACAAATAAATTTACATAAAATTTGTAGAAAGAACAGGAAGAAATGAACTGTAACAAAGGAGAAGAATAAACTGGAATACTGGTTATTTATTCATCGAGCAAATGGCTCTCTCTCTATAGCCAGTAGAGCAACAGATACATCCATAAAAGTAGCAACTCCACCTAAGGACTAGGTAACTGTTACGAAATAGGTAAACATAAGGATTGAATAAATACAAAGACTAGGTAAACACAGTTTATTATCAACATTCTATCCCTTAAGACAAATGTTTATAACATTAGTTTATTACAAAGCACCCTCCCTCAAACAAAACCTTCCATCGTGTATACTCCAACAATCTTCTAAGCTTTTGAAATAAAGCTAGTTTGAGCAGCTTTGTGAAACAAATCAGTAACTTGATCTTTACTTCTGCAGTAAATAAGATCGATAACTATTTTTGGCAAGGTCACGTAAGAAGTGATATCTTATATTAATATGTTTGCTCCTTCTATGTAAAACTGAATTCTTGGATAGTTTGATGGCTGAACTACTATCACAATAAATAGGAGTAGAACAATCTTGGTTGAAATGAAGCTTCTTTAGAATATTCTTCAACCAAATTCACTACTACAAAACAGGCCTTCTGCGACGCCAAAACTCGTCGCTAAAGGCAGGAAGTGGCGTCGCTAAAGCCTTCACCGTTGCGGAAGCCTTTAGCGACGACTTGTATAAGTCGTCGGTAAAAACCCCTTCAGCGACGTCATAATGTCGTCGCCAAAAACCCTTTCAGCGACGCCATATCTGTCGTCGCCAAAAACTCCTTCAGCGACGCCATATCTGTCGTCGCCAAAAACTCCTTCAGCGACGCCATATCTATCGTCGCTAAAAAATCCTTCAGCGACGCCATACCTGTCGTCGCCAAAAACCGCTTCAGCGACCTCATACCTATCGTCGCTAAAAACCACTTCAGCGACGCCATACCTATCGTCGCTGAAAAACCCTTCAGCGACGC
>JAVXUL010160739.1:0-13398 GCA_035590515.1 Trichilia minutiflora | reverse complement strand
CAAAAGGCATAACCGTATAACAGTATAGCCCTTGGTTAGTAACGAATGCAGTTTTATCCTAGTCGGGTTCGTGCATCCTGATCTAATTATACCCCGAGAAGGCATCCATAAAACTGAGGAGCCTATGGCCAGCCGTGGCATCTACCAGCTGGTCAATCTTCGGAAGAGGAAAGCTATCCTTTGGGCAAGCTTTGTTCAGGTCGGTGAAGTCTACACACATCCTCAATTTCCCATTGGCCTTCTTCACCATTACAACATTTGCAATCCATTCGGGGTACTGAACTTCTCAGATAAACCCTACTTTTAAAAGCTTGTCCACTTCAGTCTTAATGGCATCTCTCCTCTCTGAATTGAACATCCGTCTCTTTTGCATCACAGGTTTGAACTTCGGATTTACCATCAATCTATAAGCTATAACTCGAGTACTAATCTCTGGCATGTCATCATGGGACCAGACGAACACATCTGCATTTCTCCTCAGCATCTGAATCAATGATGCTTGATGTTCGGGGACTAGCAGGACCCAATCTTCACCTACCTTTCAGGTCACTCTTCATCCAGGGTGACCGTCTCCATTTCTTCGATCGATTCAGGTGATGATGACTCCCTAAACCGATTATATTCTCTATTTGGCTCTCCCGAGAATTCCTCCTGTCGACTACCTTGTTTATACCCCTCGTTCTCGCTCTCTAAGGGGCGCTTATGGATGCAATATGAGCTCCGCGATACAGTAGTAAAGTAGGATCGGGCTTTCCTCAGGTTTCCTCTCACAACCCTGATCCCTTCTCCGGCCCTGAATTTCAGTTTTAGGTAGTGGACACTCTCTATCGCCTTCGTGGATTGGAGGAATGGTCTTTCCAAAATCATGGAGTAAAGCATTTTAAGGTCCACCACTTAGAGCTCTACCATGGTAACCTTCTAGTCGGGTTTGTTGCCCATTGTGATTGACAGCTGCACGGTCTCCAGGGGATACACATATGAGTCTCCGAATCCATGCAGGGCGATCTCTGCTGGTCTTAACCTCAGGTCTTCTATACCCAAGGAATCCAAGGTCTCCTTAAAAATGATGACGGTGGAGCTTCGTGTATCAATTAAGATTCTCCGGACTGAGGAAGTCCCTACAGTCATCATCACAACTAGAGTATCATCGTGAGGATAATGGACCCCATTCTCATCCTTATCAATGAACATGATGAGCACCGAGGCTATCCTCGATTTTTTCTCTGCCCACATATTTAAGACATGCGGCTCCATGTTTGTGTTCGGGATAAAATACCGAGCATAATTCTTTCTGAAATTGTTTAAGCTTCCCACAAGTGTGGGATCGCCAATGATCACCATTGTGCCATCATGCCCTAGGGCCCGTCTCGATTCCCAGGACCTTTAATCTTCACAAGCTATAAACTCGGTCAGGTAATTTTTCCTGACCAAGACTTCAATCTAATTCTGGATCTCGTGGCACTCTTTTATTGAGTGTCCCATATCTTGGTGGAACTAACAAAATCTATTTTTCACTTCTCCGCGGGTTCTATATCTAATCGGACGGGGGGTCCAACAACAATGTCCCCCGTTTCCTCACCTTCTCTAAAATTTGTGAAAGGAGAGTGTTCAAGGGAGTGAACTTCTTCTTCGTTTTCCCCTGTTCCATTCACCTCGGCCTGTCTACCTGGGCGAACTGATTCGGATTGTCTCTCCAAGGCGATCTCCGTTCCCTGGGATATGCTTCTCTCCTCCTTTCCCCTCGATAATACTCGGGGACTCAATCCCTTCCTCGGTTAGCTTCAGGGAACCTCCTCCCGTCATTCCTTCACTTCTTGCTATCGGGCTTCTTAAATCGGTTACTGTCTCTCGGAGGAGCCCTATAAGCTTTTGTTCTTTCATTTTTAGCATTACGTGATTCTCGACTTCTATCTCATCGAGTATCTTTCTCAGAGCTATCTCATAAGAGTTCACCGAAGACTTGCAGATAGCATACCAGGCCATGTCTATTTTTAGCCCTTGTCTTAGCCCCTCTAGGGCCAGTAGATGGTGGAAAGCCCCCAAGTCAAGTACCTCCTCATGGTACCTTTTGGCAAAGCTCCTGAGACTTTCGTCATTTCCCTGTTTAAGCAATAACAAAGAGCTCGGGGTTTTGGTGCTGAAGATCGCACCTTTGAATTCAGCGGTGAATACCTCATACAGTTGCTCAAAACTCCGGATACTCCCGGGGTTAGACCCATAAACCACTTTCTGACTTGCCCCTCTAGGGTCAGGAAAAATAGGTGACACATCTATTCTTCGCTTAGTTCCTAGACGAGCATCATCTCATAGAAAAAATCCATGTGTAATGATGGGTCTGTCTTCCCAAAAAATGGGGTAATCTGGGACATCTTAAATTTTTTGGGCAAGGTCTGGCCCAACAATTTAGGTATGAAAAGTGACTTTGCGTAGGGGTCGGTCACTGGGATAGGTAGGGTTGTCAAACAGGCCGGGTCAGGCTTAATCAGTTTGGGCCATTTTGGGCCAAGAGCCGAGCCGGGCTGGCCTGTTTAATGAACGGATTGATATCCTCAACCTTAACCCAACCCGTTGGGTTAGCGGGCTAAACGGGCCAGCCCGTTTATATTAAATAAATAAATAATAAATAATTATAATTTTAAAAAAATTAAAAAAAAATTAATAAAAAAATAAAAACACTATAAATATATAACAACAAATATTTTTAATTTAATTTTTTAAAATTAAAATTTTATTATTATAAATATATAATAAATATTTAATTTTAAAAAATATTTTTAAATATTTAATTAATATAATCAGGCCAACCTGTTTAACCCGCGGGCCAAAAACCATTGACCCTAACACGTATATTTTGCGGGTTAAACGGGCTGACCCGTCGGACTGAACCCGTTTTGACAGCTCTAGGGATAGGGTCGTCTAGTTTGCCTCGAGGGCCCACCTTCTTCCTATTCATCTCTTCCATCAATTTTCGTACCAAGGACTCCACATCCCTGTCCTTGTCGTCAGTCCTCCGTTCTTCCTCGTGACATGGATTCCCTCGTCCAAATGCCTCATGTTCCCTTCTCCGCCTCTGCTCCAGCAATATCCTCATGTCACCTGAAAGTGGGCTAGAGTCATCAGGTATCACTTGAATATCATTTGGGCTCTGGGATACTCTCGCAGACCCGGGGTGGCATCTCTCCCGAGCCATGGGAGGCATGCATACGTCTTTAACGCCCACTCCCCTCGAATGGGGTTGCCTCCCGACTCCTTCCTCATCCCCCATCATGGCTTCTGGTCGAGGGAAACTGCTCTCCACCGTCTCGTCCAGCACCCTCGTATCTTGAGCATTGGCCTGTATCATCTTTCTCATTTCTGACACTTCTTTGGCCAATGCCTGTAACTGTCGATCCTTCTCTACATGCCGCTGTTTACTGTCTTGAAGCAGCCGCAATAACCGAGCCATTTCTTCAGTTTTCCTTGCATGGCCCATTCCACGTGCATGCACCTCAGCAGCATTCGACCGAGGGCTCCTATCCTCCGAAATTTCATACAGGGCACTATCAGCTCTTTCTACGATAGTAGCAGCTTCCACAGAGCCCCCTTCCGTGTCTTTACGTTCCGATACTTGCCTCCTGGTTGAATATCCCCTAATGTTAGTCATTTTTGCTGAGAACATCTCTAGGAGTAATTCTGAATGTTAGAGAATATACATCCCTTAATTTTTGGATGCCGTATATTGGAAGTATAGGAGTCCGTACCTTTGGACACGTGTTGCTGTATGGCTGACATGTCCAGGACAACCTGCTGCAAAAGTCAGGGGGTATGGGAAATTGTGATACTGTTTCTTGCCATGTCATCCCCGAGACCCCGAGCATAGGTCCCTCCGAGTGAAACTTCCAGTTCTCCCGAGAATGAAATCCCCTGATTCTCGGGAGGCCTTTATACAGTGGGTTATAGCTCCATTGACTTCAGAATGTAGTGTCGGGGAGACACGTATACCCCCAAGTATTCGCGAGTCCCTGTCCTTTATAAAGAACATATTAGCCCGACCCCCGAGCCTGGGTCCAGGAGTCTATTGTTGAAGACCCTTCACCCGAGTGTGGATCAACCGAGAATAATTCAAAGGAGGTCCCCTAACCAGCCGCCTCGGGCAAAGCGTCTGAGGCGATTTAGCTCTTCCCCATATGGTGTAACCGGTTTCTTGGGACGGTGTTGTACCAAAGAGTCCACTTGGGACTAATATGTGCATTCCCACATACGGGCCAGGATAAGGGCCTGGAGATGGACCTGGACCCGTGGATTGGACTTGGACAAAATACCTTTAAACAATTTCTTTTTTGATTAATGTTAGTGTTTATTCTTTTTTTAATAAACATGAAATATACTTCAATTTAAATGATTTTGATATTTCAATGGTGTTTGCTTTCAATTAACCTACAATAGAAAAGTTGCTAACTACATCTTAATAAAATGAATTAAAAATTTTTAATTCAACACCGGGTATACACAAATATATGAATAAATTTGTCAGTCATAATTTTAAAAACAAACACTGTTAATTTCATTAATTTTTTTAGATATCAAATTAAAATTTTTCAGAGATTTGTATGAAAACATTATGAATAATATATATATATATTATTGAAAACATTTAAATTTCTGTATTAAGATTTATTCAAAATTCATATAGAAATATATAATAATGCTGCTATAGGTATAAAATTTTTGGTATAAATTAAAGTAAGAGTATTATATATAACTGTCACATATATTATTTTTTATAATAATAAAAAATAATATATATAACACATGTCACAATATTTTAATGTTACATTACAATATCAGTTTGTATAAATAAAATTTACACAAAAATTTGTATCCATAATATTATTAAATATATAAAGGGTGAGTTTTTCTTAATTTAATTTTAGACATAAATTTAATTATTGATCTATTAATCTAATAATGGATATGATTGCTAAGTTGTCAATATTAAACACAATTTTTTGACTTTAAATCTCAATTATTAAATTACATTAATTTAATTGTTGAAAATTTAACTCGCAAAAATTTAAGGCATGTTTGAGATTCCATTGCATTGAGAAATAATCACTTATTTTAGAATATAAAATTATAATTATGTTTGATAACTTCATTTTAAATAATGATTCTCAAATAATATTACTAATTTGTATTTATTTTTAAAAGTTGTCATAGTAGTTTTGTGAGAATGGATTATTTTATAAATTAAAACATGAAAATATCCTTCATGACATCATTTAAAGTTTAAAATATAGTAGTTTATTTGAACAAATTAATTAATATTTAAAATTTATTAATTAAAGAAATAAATCATGTCGTTAATATTATTGTTTTATCACTAATAACGATAACAATTTCATCAAACTCATATACATCTTTGAATCGAATGCGGGTAAATGTTTAAAAAAATGGATTGTTTACAGTATTATAAATTATTTAGTGAGGAGGTTTGAGGTAAAAGAAAAACTCTCTTTGTGTTAAATAACCATATGGTAATTAATATATTCGAGGCTTAGTATGCTGACGTGTCCAAGTTTACAAAAGTAAAAAATAAAATAAAATAAAAACTAAAATAGCCATGATGAATGATGATGGGTTTAATGTCAAAGGTAAGTATGTCATCCTCTTTCTAAAGGGGCAAACTATGCCTTCTAATATATTCACCTGACTACCTCCCACTTACATTACATAAAGCAAAATAAAAGGAGATTATTAAAAATTTTTTTAAAAAAAATCGTTATTATTCAATAATTATTATTGTCATGTTTAACCTACGATATCATATCATTATCATGCTTTCCACTAATGTCATCATTGTTTTATAATCAATTTATTTATTTAATATTTATATTAACTATGACGTAAATAGTTAGTATAAATATCATCGCACTCGTTTTCGTTTGTGTCGTAAGAATGGTGGGTAAATAACATATTCATCCCTAAACTATAATAAAATAACATTTTAATCTTTTTAATTTCAAAAGTTAGTATTTACATTCTTATCAATTCTTTTATTATAAATTTATAAATAGTCTTTATTTATTGTAAAATTAAAATTTAGAATAGAAATTTTAATCAACCTATTATTTGAGTTATTTTTAACTAAGTAATAAATAAAACTTAGACTTTAAGTTCTTGTCACACCCCGATCCGTGGATCCCACCTGTGACAACCATTACAGACCTCCAGGATATATTCAATCACATAGAATACATCCTGCAGGCCTGTAAGGCATTCAGAAAACCTGTTTTCAAAATACTTCCAATAACAAACCAGTCTAACACCCAAACTCCAAATAGAAGTAAACAAGGCCACAAACCCTTCAAATAAAATCGGTGCGCACAAATAAATAAAACATTCATCATAATAAAATCCATGGGGGTCAATCAGTCCTCAAAACAAACTTAAATATTTATTACAAATCTGTTTAGTATTCATACAAGTCTCATAAATAAAAAGAAAACTGAAAGGACTACCAGTGGACTATTGTCTTCCTGAGTGAGTCGTGAAAATTATACCTGAGCCTTCACCATTGGAGCAATCACCACTACCCGCGCTTATTCTATCGCCTTCCTTGAAACTGAGAGGTGAGAGGGGTGAGTATACGGTAATATACTCAGTGAGTGAACAAGGAAAAATATAATTAAAACTATATAATGTATACATGCATATAATTAAATAATGTTTCGAAAACCATATTATAAAATTATTGATCAGGCTTCTTTCCCAACAACTACCCTGGCCGTGGGCGTTCCGAGACCGTCAGTGGATTTTGTATGCAAGAAAACATGCTATTTTATGAAAATAGATTTAAAATGCAATAGTTATAAAATATGTAGTTTTACCAGAAAAAGGTGCCCAACACTGACGTTTGCCTCGAGCCATCACGGGGTGACATCCGTGACTAACTCGAAGAGACTCATAGGTGGACGGATCTCAACCTCATCACAACATCACAACACAACCATAATCCCATAACGGTCCACCTATGTAGCCTCCACTCACCTAGGTGACCTCTCTCCCAGGTCAACCCTAGACTACCACTATACACTCACCTGGGGATCCACCTCCAGTGAACTTCTTCCCAGGCTACCACCCTGTAGCTACAGTAAACCGGCACATAAGGCCGTTATCACCAATGCATATATCACAAAATCTTGGCCAAATGGCCATATCATCATCATAATATAGAATCAAGCCCAATGGCAGCAATATCACATAACAAGAATAAATCTGGCCCACTGACCATGTCATCAATTAAAACACGTCTCAAAATACCAAATATATTACAAAGTTATATACAACACATGTATTTATACATTTTTCACATTTAAAAAGAAATAAGGAAAAACATTGATAAACATTTGCATATCATTTCATTTATAGAGAAAACAAACTTATAATTAAAGGAATATAATAGAAAGAGTGTCCACTCACAACTTAGGGAGGGTATACACTCCCTAGTTTCCCTCGTTCTTTGACGACTCACGTGAATACCTCGATCTTGAACCGTTGCCTAACCACATACATAACAATACTATTAATTACATGTCCCAATATGTATATACTCGAATGCATGAAATACACGCTAGTTCCGGGTTTCTAATATTCGAGTCACTATGCGACATTATCTAAAATCCCCATTATACGCTAAATTATCCAATTATCATCGACATGGACTCACATTGCGGTTAAACCAACTCATTACGATTCATATATGCGATTTTGATTAGTGGGCCCCATGCTCTCGTCGGAACAGTAATTGGAGTTACTATTCATGTTTATCTAAAATTTTCGAAATTATAATTCTAGCTTCCTACGACTCCTACGACTTCCCTACAACCCACATTACACATAAAATCTAAGAATTTAGCGATAAATCTAAGAAAAACGATACGAAACCCATGCGAACAAAAATGCTTAAAACGATGAAATAAATATATGGATGAGTTAGAATTGAAGCTATGAACTTCGCGGTGTGGTCGGTTTGCTCCGATTTCACCTCTAACACGAAAAGCCCTAATTTTCCCCAAGAACCCTAGCTTTTCTTTTGCGCGAATCAGCGTTCCAATCGCCAAATTATTGCTCCCAAAGAGTTAGACGCGAGGAATGTAGTTCGTCTGCGAAGAGAGATCGAGATTTCGACAAAAATCCGGGGTGAGAGCTGAGTAAACAGAGGAGAGAACGTGAGGGAGGAAGAGAAAGGAAGAAAAGAAAAAAAAGAAGAAGAAAAGATGAAAAATTCGGCCCCCTGACCCCTTTTTATAGAAAAAGGGTGAAATTACCATTTTACCTTATGTTTTCTTAAGGAGGAAGATTCTAGAAGAGGGTAAAATCGTCAATTTGCGTCGATTCGATCGAACGAATCGAAGATTCATTCGACCGAATCACCCCCTTCGGTCGAACGAATAGTATTTTGGTCAAACAAATCCCTTAGCGTCTACAGAAGTTAGAGAGCTCGCAAATTATCGGTCGAACGAAATGATGTTCGGTCGAACGAATCTACACTTCGGTCGAAGGAATCTCTCATTCGATCGACTGAACCGGCCAAAATTTGATATCTCACTTTAATACTCCCAAAATTTGAAAAATATCATTGGAGTTCCACTCAAAATAAAACATACTTTTAATTACGTTGAGGTTCCTACGTTTACGACCCCAAAACGCTATTTTAACCAATCAAATTCTCAATCTAAGTTATGAAAACACACTCACACACACACGGGGTATAAAATGAATGCAAATGCTCGAATAGTAAAAATATAAAATGATCGTTATACCCTTGGGATATGAGCACGGGGCTCACAGTTCTAATTTTACAAAATAAAAATTAAAGTGATATTATTTTAACAATTATATTCATGAAAAGGGATGTAAATGTTATATTTTTTAATTAATGAAAGAGATATAAGTAATTGTTTCTAAAATCAAGAAAGTGAAAAGGATTTTTTTATTATATTTTTGGAGTGAATATATCATTTACTTTAAAAATTTTATAAAATTAAAAAAAAAAATCTTATATTACTAGTATGTTGATTAGTTATATTCCATCCCACCCACAATTTAATTGCTTGGATAATGCAAGAAATTCTTATATTTTAGTTTAATTATCAATTATTTATCTTTTTTTTTTCAAATATGTCAATAGTCCTAAGAATTATAAATTTTTTATATTATCCCTAAAAAATATACATTTCAATACTTATGGTTTAAGTCATTATGGGTTTGTTTGTAAAGAAAATTACTAATTTAACATGGAGATGGGATAGTTTAAAATTATAGCTATAATGGGATTAAATATTAGAAAAAAAAATGAATTTATCAGGAGCAAAACCAAAATTAAAAGTTTGAGGGGGACTAAAAGAATAGAAAAAATATGAAATTTAGATTAATTGATGAATAAAATATTCACATATTAATGTTAGGGACAATTTTGGAAACAAGTTGATGAACTGAGAGACAAAAACATCCATTTTTAAAAAGTTAAGTGCCACTTTTTTTAAAAAAAAGAAATTGGCACTTTTTAAAGTAAAAGAGTTTCGAAAAGAAATTGGTAAAATTAAGAAGAAAAAAGTTCGCTTTCTAAAGTAGAAGGTCAAAAACAATTGATAAATTAAGGATTAAAATATAAATTTTTTTAAATTTGAGAGATTAAAATTCATAAAAGTATAACTACCGAAATTACAGATACTTTTTTGTGTGAGAGTTAATAAAATACTATCCTTATATCTTATATTTTAGATCGAATAAAATTAATTTTAGAAAAAAAAAAAAATAAATTATGTGATATTAATATAATTATATTACATTATAAACCATCGCGTCAGCTTGTATATATAGTATTTTTATAATTTTATTATTTAAATTTAGTTTTTAAATTTTACTTTTTAGATTATATATTTTTCACTGCATTTGAAAGTTATAAAAATTCCATATCCATAACAATGCCCATTCTTTAATAATACGTTACAGGAGAAGATTATTCATCATTCCATTATTATGATTTAAGTGAATTTATTTACATACTTTTTTTATATTAATAATATCTTTGAATATTTATATTCATTATTAATTAAACTAATATATAAATAACCAAATTTACCCATGGTCTTCAACATGTAATTTGATTAAAAAGAATCCTATAAAATACCTCTCATGAGTTTTGAACCTATTTTAAAATTTATATATTTTTAAATTCTTAATGTACCCTTAACGAAGACAATAAATTACAAGCAAAATTTTTTATAAGATAATGACTTATAAATAAAATATTTTATAAATTGCATGCAAGATATTTTCTAAGTTTTATACTTAACACAGACAAATTTGTAAGATAATATCTTGTAATATAAAATTTGTTCTTACAGTTAGTTACATATACTTGATTAATTAAAGTATAAATTTGTTTTTTCAATTAATTAAAGATCTTAAAAAATTAATGTATTTTTGATCAAAGGGATTTAGTTGTTTTGCAAGATGGATAGGTATTGACAGACTATGTTGTCTAAGACAAATTAATAAGATAATAATATCATGTAATATAAATTTTTTTCTTAGAATACATATATAATGAGTTAATTAAAAGGATAAATTTGTATTTTCAATTAATTAAAGCATTTTTGATCAATGGAGTTTAAACGTAGGATAAATTTGTATGATATTGTCTTATGATACAACATAAACTCATTAATTAAAGGATAAATTTGTCTTTTTGACCAGTAAAAGGATTTAAAAAAATGATTTTGATCAAAAGGTTAAGACATATTATACATTAAAAAAAAAATCCTCTTCGTACAATTTCTTCTACTTGAATCCTTGTATACTCTCCGTCGTGCCGTGCGTACTAGGTTTTGGTATTAAATATATTTAAAATTTTTTATTTTAATGGAGTGTTTTACATAAATAAATAAAAATAGATAATTCCGTTTTGCTCCAAATCCAGCTCTGCTACTAAAACCAAACCAAGTATCCAACTTCTCTCTCTGTAAAAGAGAGTTTCTGATTCTTCGTTTGAAGTTGCAGTCTCAGATCTGAAGCTGATGCTTTTACAGAAGTTGAAGCTCACTTTCTTTCTGAGAAGTTCAAGCTCTGAATTGTACGGTACTTTCTCTTCAACCGTTTCTGGTCTGTTTGGTTTCTGAGAAAATGTGGAAAAATAAAGAGAGAGAATTGTTAAAATTTGAATGTATTTAGTTGAGCTTAGTGTTTTTCGATTCCTTTCATTTGATAATTTATTAGTAACTCTCGAGTGCAGAATTAATTTGGGTGGAATTGGAATAGGTTTGGTTATTTTCCTGATATATATTTTTTTCTTTTGTGTTATTTTGAATTTTGATGTTCACATTTTACAGTTGTTGTGATTTGGTCGATGTAAAGACCGAAGAGAGAGTTCTTTAAATAGAAAATGGACTTAAGCAAGAGAAAAAAAAATGTATACGGGTTAAATTTAGTTAAGAGGATTTTTCATTTTATTCTTGATACACATGTTGTTAAATGTAGCCTTCCCAATTTCAAATTCTAATATTTTTGTTGTATTTCTTTGTAGCAAAACAGAACGCAAGCATGTACTGTTGTTAAATTTTCAGGGAGAAGACTGATATAATTTTGTTTCAATGAGCAAAAAAAAGAAAGCTGGATATAGGATAACATTGTAGGTCTCTACCCTTTTTTGCTGATGAGGTGAACTACCAGAAAGGGATTAACAAATTGAGTTTTTTTTTTCTTAATTAATATTTTTCTGCTTAACATCTGCCATAATGTTATTATTTGTTTGACTGTTAAACGAACTTGAAATGTGATAGTGTGGAAGTATGTAGAGATTAAAATCATTAATTTCATAGAATTTTGACTCTTAGCTCCTACTTCTATTTGTATAAATTAAAGAGTGAATTTATTAGTTCATGGCAAAGTCGTGCCAACACTTTTCTTCGCAAGATGGATCATTGTCACCTGCTGCTGGAAGATCCAGGGAGTGGGAGAGTCCATCAAGATGGACCGAGTACTTGGATCCTGACAATAGTTTTCCAATTTCATCAAGGTCCTCAAGAAATCCTAGTATTGATGGACAGGTCCAGGGTTCTGGTGGGTCTCATAAGGGTTTGAACGTGCAGTGGGTAGTTCAACTTATTGAAGTACCTGATGGACTAATGGCCAAGATGTATAGATTGAATCAAATATTGGATTACCCAGATCCGGTGGGTCATGTGTTCTCTGAAGCATTCTGGAAATCGGTTGTGTTCCCTAACCATCCAAGGATATGTTTGTTGCTATCAAAAAAGTTTCCACAGCACCTTAGCAAGTTGCAACTTGAACGTGTAAGGATGGATCTCTTTATTTTTAATTTTTTAGTTTCTCTTTTTACTTGGTTGATGAATATGAGATTCGGTGGTTTCATTATTTGTAAACTATTGACGCAGGTTGATAAAGCTTCTTTGGATGCTTTGCATGACAGTGCAGAAGTTCATTTGCAAAGCTTGGAACCATGGATTCAGGTATATATCCGGTTACTTGGCAAATATTTTATGTCTCTTGTATTAACACTAAGACACAATCAAGAGGACAAATGCCTTAAGTCATTGATGATATTCATCGACTTTGTTGTTATCCCTTTCTCATTGCTAGATTTGATGTTGCAAGCAAGAATTGACAATATAAAGCTATTAGGCATCTACTTTGTGTTTGATCAACAAATATGTTGTTAGATAAGACATAAAAATTCTAGCCTCTCTGATGTTTTATTTTCTATATCTTTTAGAATATTCTACAAATCAGTTATTTATAATATGGTAATATCTTTTTTTTATATGGATCAGCTACTTCTTGACTTGATGATGTTTCGGGTGAAGGTTCTATGACCTAAATCATGCATGAATAGTAAGTTTTGAGCAAGAAAATAAGAGAAATTGAAGATTAATACCTTACGGTTTTGAATGCTCTTGTTGAATGCTTGAAGTGATGATGAAGGCAAGGGTCAAAAACTCAACCCCTCTTCACTTTACACCCACCTCAAATGCTCCTCAGAGATGAATTATGCTCAACTTCAATTGCCAAAATAAAAGAAAACAATGAATGTATATATTTTCTTTTTAATTTCCAATTATTTTAATTCATATTTATCTAATAAATATGATATAATAATGGGATAAAATGTAATACATCTAAAACCATTTTTCATGGATGTAATCATGCTTTAAATGCAACTAATAGGCATTTGAGAAATTAAACAAATGTGGACTAATCGCATTCATCCACATGTTTACATATTAACCATTAACATACATATTTAATTAATTATTTTATAATTAAATCAAGTGGATAATTGTCAAATTAATTAACCATTTAATTAATATAATGTATTTTCATAAAATACATAAA
>JAVXUL010160728.1:0-13399 GCA_035590515.1 Trichilia minutiflora | reverse complement strand
AGAAAACCAGGCCCTTAGGCTGCATCATCACCAATCGTCAAAACACAATACCCAAAACAACATAAGAAATCTGGCTCTCAGGCCCTATTATCATAAATCAGAAAATAACATAAATCCTGGCTCATCGGCCGCATTACCACATAATAGAAATCAAAACCTGGCCAATTGGCCCGTTACCAAATGCAACCCATAAAGCATGGCTCACAAGCCAAATTATCATCACAAAATAAAATATAATACCTGGCCAACTGACCGTAACGTAAATCATAAAATCTATATCAAAACACAATATATGAAAAACAGGCTCAAAGGCCATAATTCACATAAAATATACATACATCCACAAACCAACAAACCAATTGGCTCTCCAGCCATCAAACATTAAACATATGCATCGAATTATAAAATATTTTCCTATGAAGATTCTACCACAATCAAGGGGCCCTCCCGGCCACCACACAAAATCACTACTCCGCCTCCACTTAAAATATAATTCTTTACTAACGTCATAGAACATTAAAATATAATTTTTTCAGAAAATCCTCGGTATCGACATTTATTAAACATATGTATATAAAAGCATTAGAAATCATATAAAGCAATGAAAACATAAAAGGATCCACTCACAAGTCAGGGAGGGTACGCACTCCCTAAAGTTACTCGCCAGGTCACGTTCCTGCTCCTCGCTATCTGAGACTATACACAGATATCAGAACTCCATCAATACTCATTCTAACTTATAAACGAGACTCGAATGCAAGGAATGTATACAACCCGACTACCCAAAATCGGTTCTAACCCAAAGTCGGCTAAACTCTTCTTTACTCAATTAATAATCTCATTCTCAACACTCACAACCCACATTTTAGCTTAACGAGCTTAATGTGGCTCGAATTCATATTTTTGATATGTGGACCTCATATGCCCGTCAAAACAGTAACTTCAATTACTGTTCACACTCTCTTATTTTCTTAAAAATCACACCTCTAGCTTCCTATGACTTCCTTGATTCCATTACAACTCAAAGAACATTCTAAAACCTATCGAAATGTGATAAATCTATAAAAATGTATACCAAAGCACATACGAATCAAAGTTCATAAAATGCGAAATGGGATATGCAGACGGGTTAGAAATAGAGCTACGAACCTTGTGGTGTGGTCGATTTCCTCCAATTTGGCCCGGAACACCAAAAGCTCCAATTTATGCTCCGAAACCTTAGTTTTCCCATGCGATTCCAGTGCCTCTTGCCACAAATTGAAGCTACCAATGCGTTCGGGAGATGGAATATAGCAAGATGGTGAAGAGAAATCGAAGAAACAAAGAAAGACAAAATGTGTGTGTGTGTGGAACAGAGGAAGAACGAAGAAGGAGAAGGAGAGGAGAAGAAGGAGAGAAACAGGAGAAAGAGAGGGGGCTCTGCCCTTTTTATAGAAATAGGGGCAAAATTACCATTTTGCCTCTGATTATTTAAGGAAAGAAGCTTCCAGACGGGGGTATTTCGGACTTTTTGCACAATTCAGTCGATCGAACTACACCCTTCGTTCGATCGAATGCTGCTTTGTTCGATCGAAGTCACTCCTTCGTTCGAACAAGGATTCGCGAGCTCTCACTAGGTCCGTGCTAGGCTACTTTACACCACTCACCTAGACGACCTCTACCTAGATCCGTCCTAGGCTACCTCATATCACACTCACCTGGGGTTCACATCACAGTGAACTCTTCCTCAGGCTACTTCATCTATAGCTACAGAAATCACAGGCCATCATGGGCAACAACAATAGGGCCCTCTCGACCTCATCACCAAAATACCAACATAAAACAAATTATCAAAATACAATAAGAAAATCAGGCCCTTAGGCCGCATCATCATCAATCGTCAAAACACAATACCCAAAACAATATAAGAAATCTGGCTCTCATTCCGTATTATCATAAATTAGAAAACAACATAAATTCTGGCTCATCGATCACATTACCACATAACAAAAATCAAAACCTGGCCAATTAGCCCATTATCAAACGCAACCCACAAAGCATGGCTCGCAAGCCAAATCATCATCACAAAACAAAATATAAAATTTGCCCAACTGGCCGTAACGTAAATCATAAAATCTATATCAAAACACAATATATGAAAAACAGGCTCAAAGGCCATGATTCACATAAAACATACATACATCCACAAACCAACAAACCAATTGGCTCTCCAGCCATAAAACATTAAACATATACATCGAATTATAAAATATTTTCCTATGAAGATTCTACCACAATCAAGGGGCCCTCTCGGCCACCACACAAAATCATTACTTTGCCTTCACATAAAACATATATCATTACTAACTTCATAAACCATTAAAATATAAGTTTTTCATAAAATATCCAAACATATATATAAAAGCATAAGAAATCATTTTAAACAGTAAAACATAAAAAGGATCCATTCACTAGTTAGGGAGGGTACGCACTCCCTAGAGTTCCTCGCTCAGGTCGCGATCCTGCCCCTCCCTATCTGAGCCTACATACAAATATCGAAACCCAATCAATTCACATTCTAGATTATAAACGAGACTCGAATGCGAGGAATGCACTTAATCCAAATTCCCAAAATCGTTTCACTCTCGAAATCGACTGAAACTCCTCTTAACTCATCCAATCATTTCATTCTCGACACCCACAACCCACATTGTATCTAGAATTACGTATTTCGGCTCAATTTCATAATTTTGACATACGGACCCCACCTGTCTGCCAGAACAGTAACTCTAATTACTATTCACACTCATCCAAATTCTCAGAAATCACTTCTCTAGCTTCCTATGACTTTCCAAACTCCATTACAACCCAAAGAACATTCTAAAATTGAACGGAATGCGATAAATCTATGAAAATCCATACGAAGGTACATACGAATCAAAATGCATAAAATATGAAAAGGGATATGCAGACAAATTAGAAACGGAGCTACGAATCTCGTGGCGTGGTCAGTTTCTTTTAATTTGACCCGGAACACCGAAAGCCTCCTCCGAAATCCTAGCTTTTCCAACTCGATTTCGGTGCCTCTTGCCACAAATTAAAGCTACTAACGCGCTTGAGAGATCAAATGTGGCATGATGGCGAAGAGAAATCGAAGAAAGAATGAAAAACAAAAAATATGGGTAGAGAGCAGAGGAGGAACGAAGGAGGAGGAGAAGAGGGGAAGAAGAAGAGAAAAATGGGGAAGGAGGGGGTCAAATCCCCTTTCTATAGAAATGGGGGCGAAATTACCATTTTACCCCTGATTATTTAAGAAAAGAAGCTTCCAGACGGGGGTATTTCAAACTTTTTGAACGATTCAGTCGATCGAATCCTACCCTTCGATTGACCGAATGATGTTCTGTTCGATCGAAGTCACCCCTTCGTTCGACCGAGGATTCATGAGCTCTCTGAAAATCTGGTACATTTGATTCGGTCGACCGAACCAAGCTTTCGTTCGATCGAATCCCATTCGTTCAAATGAACCACCCTATTCGTTCGACTGAATGTTTCCCTCTTTGAGTTTTCTCTTGCGCTCAAGTTCCCGATCAATTCCTGACATCCATTCTCAATCCTTAATCATTTTAACCCTTCCAAAACCTCAATTCAACCCTTGAAATATTAAAATCGTTACAGAACCCAAACGTACATTACTGAAAAAACAAAAATACCCTTACTTGAAAACACGGGGTGTTACAAATATTTACAGTATAAGCTATATCAAGTCTTGTACATAGATAGTATAACGTATATCAAGCTATCAATAACTGATACATATGACACATTACACATCCGTTATCGCTCGTCATCAATCTTTACACCTATATTTTTAGAAAGATAAAGATTGTGATTGAGGACAAGAGACCGCTCTTAGAGTTCTTTGTTTTGAACCTCTTTCGCATCTTTTTGATGTACAACATTTGGGACAATCCAATTATCCTTTTTGATATATCTCTATAAATCTAAGTTTAGAGGACATAAGTTGTATTTCCCGATTCTTTCATAGAGAAAGTTCTAGATAACTAAATTTTAATTTCTATCATCTATATATAACATTAGGAACATAATAGTATAATCCTTAACCTATTTCTATACAGAAGGATTATCTAAATTCTTGATAAAGCCAAATGATTTGACTGTCTCATCAAATAGGATGTTTTAACTCTTTGAAACTTACTTCAATTCATAAATAGATCGATTCAACTTATATACCTTATTTGATTCAACAGAGGATACAAAATCAATAGATTGTTTTATAAATAAAATTTTCTCAATAAAAACATTGAAAAACATTATTTTGACATCTATCTACCAATTCACATAATTATGATATATAGCTATGACTAACATTATCCTGATGGACTTAATCATAGTTAAGGACAAAAATATCTTCTCATAATCCAACCCTTATTTCTAAGTATAGCTTTTCACAATAAGTCGCGTTTTATAGGTCTTTACCTTTTTATTTTTATCAATCTTTCTCTTGAAGATCTATTTATAGTCAATGAGAACTATTTGCTCTAAAGGAGTAGCAAGCGTCCAGACTTGGTTTATATGCATAGGTTTTATGTTAGAATTCATTACATCTAGATATTTTTCTAAATCTCTATTCAGAATAGCTTTTTCATAAGTTCTTAGATGATCTCCATGATCTGTCTCTCCTATTAGATAAGATTTGAAATCTTGCTTATTGAGAAAATTTGATTTCTCTAGGAGATTAAGTATCCTATTGGATTTTTGAGATAGAGTTAGATTACTTGTTACATAGGGTTGCTGATTGGATGCTCCAACATTAGAATTGTTAGTTGGAGTTTCTAAGGACTCTTTCTTTAGCCTAATCTTTCTACTTATACCATTTTTTTTAATAAACACTTTCTGTAAGAAGTATATATTCCCACTTATCAAACTCTTTAATCCAAAAAAAGTAGAAGTAATATCCTAAACTATCTTTATGATATCCTATAAACCAATCCATCTTTAAATTTGCGTCAAGCGTATTAGATCTAATCTACTTAACGTAAGCTAGACAACCTCATACCCTTATATAATTGAGATTCGATTTTTTCTCACTTATATCTTATATGAAGTTTTTGAACTAATTTGGATAGAACTTTATTGAGGATGTATGCAACGATTTATAAGGTATATCCTCACAAGTCTCTGAAACTAACCATTGATCACACTATATCTAATAAGTAATGATTCTTTCTTTTCAATACATCATTAAGCTGAGATGTATACGGAGGAGTCATTTGCGAGATGATTCTATTTTCTTTTAAGAATTCTTAAAACTCAGAATTCAAGTACTCATCTTCACGATTTCATCCTCATATAATTGAGACTGAGTTTTTTCTCACTTTATATCTTATACGAAGTCTTTTGAATCGATCTAGATGAAACCTTGTTAAAGATGTGCGTAGCGATCTACAAGGCATATCCTCACAAGTCTGTGAAATTAATTATTGATCGCATCATATCAAATAAGATATGATTCTTTCTTTTCGATACACCATTAAACTGAGGTGTATATGGAAGAGTCATTTACGAGATGACTCTATTTTCTTTTAAGAATTATTAAAACTCATTATTCAAGTACTCACCTCTACGATCTGATCGTAGAGTCTTTATACTATTTCCTATATATTTTTTTACTTTATTTTTGAATTCTTTGAACTTTTTAAAGGATTTCGATTTGTCTTTCATCAAATACATATACCTATACGTAGACATATTATCGATAAAAATAATAAATTACTTAAATCTCCGTTTAGCTACTATACTAAATGTTTAACATATATATATATAGACATATTATCGATAAAGATAATAAATTACTTAAATCTCCGTTTAGCTACTATACTAAATGTTTAACATATATATATAGATAGATAGATAGATAGATAGATAGATATATGTATGTATATATATACATACATACATATATGTATGTATATATATATAAGTTTTAATAATTCTTTAGCCTTTTCACTTTTACTTTTAAAGGAGAACTTGATCATTTTTTCTTAAAGATATAACTCAAAGGTTGGTTATGATTTTAAATCCAATAAGATCAATATCCCACTATCTCCAAGTTGAGTCAGTCGTCTATCTTCGATATGATCTAATCTATGATGTTATAGATATTTAAGATTTGTATCAACTCGAATTCTTTTATTAATAATAGAAGAAACTGAATAATTATTATTTAATTAAAGGATAAATAATTTATTTATATTTACTGCTTTGCCAACACACACATTTTTAAAATATATCAAACATTCATTTTCATTAAACTATATATAATAACCATTATTACATAGTATAGATATAGAAGTGATTTTTCTTATAACAGAAGTAAAATACAAAACCTTATCTAATTTTAAAATATGTTCGAACGTGAATCCCAATTCGCATGATTCAATAGCCTTTACAACAATTATTGTTTTATTAACAATAAGCAAGATGATCTCATAGCCTGATAATATGGAATTATTTTGGTTTACTTATAATAACACACAAAAATTAGAAGTAACAGTTGAATTAATAATCAATGAATGAATATATGAATTAACACTTAATTCATGTTCAATCATTAAACTACTATACATACCTTTTTTAGGACAGTTTCTTTTTCAATATCCTTTCACCCTGTAATGGAAATACTTTTTCTTGGGTTTAAATTTAGATGTTTTGAAAGGCTCAGCCTTCTTGGCTTTTTTTAGGACTAACTTTTAGACCTTAAGATACATGATGTAACCATTTACCAGTCTTACTAGTAATTACCATATAGATATCCTCATATCTTTTTTCCTTATTATTTTGCTTATAAAATTCTTGAAGCTCATTGAGCAACTCTAGAACAGTACACTCAATTCGATTTAAATTATAATTCATTATAAAAAATTTATTCGGTTTAAATTATAATTCATTATAAAAAATTTATAACTTGAAGGGACGGACTAGAGATTAGATTCACCTTGAGGCGGTCAGTCATGACTACGAGCTAAATGTCAAGCTATCCGATAATATTAATCATCCGATAATGTGATCGCTAAATGGGACCTTCTTTTTAAGTATCATACTGAATAAGGTCGCATACATTTCGTACTCTATGACATGAGAGTTTTTTCTATACAACTCTTATAGGGATTTTAAAATATCATATGCCTATGAGACATTCTTATGTTTAGTTTACAATTTCATATTCATAAAAGTGTCCTACTTCTCTTGGGAAACATTCACCCCTAACTATCACACCCCAACCCTAGGAATTGATATACGTGACAATCGCTGCGAACCCAAGAAATGTATGCTATTAGTTAGAATACATCTTAAAGATATACAAGACATTTAAAAACTTATTTTTCCAATCCAATCAAATATAAATAAAATTCTGTCAATTTTTTCAACTTTTTCGAAGTTAACAACAATACCAAAATTAACTATAAATTAGTAATCCAATCTTAATGCAATTTAAGTTAAAATGAAATCATCTTTTTATAAATGTTCGATCGAGTAAAATAAAATACATAAAATAGTAAATACAAATATAAACAATTTTTAATCTCAATAGACCATTTATATATATACACAACTGAATCAAATACCTGAGTAATACAATCGAATCTTCAAAGAAATTAAAATGCCTGTCGCTTAAAACCTTAATATGAAATGTAGAGAAAAAAAATGTAAGTATTGGGGAATACTCAGTGTGTGAAAAATAAACAAAAATAATAGGACTTTCCAAGAAAACCTTTTTGGTATTTAGATAATCAATAGAAAAGTCATCTTAATCATAAACAGACAAATGTGGCATATCAAAATACAACTGATACATTATAATATCAAATTATTTTTAGTATATAGGATTTCATTCGCAACTAGTAAAGGTAAAATACTATAGCATACTATGTTTACAGGACTATTCAATCATATATGTTGGCCCAAAATGGCAAATTCCAAGAGGGGGTGAATTGGATTTTTAAAAAATTAAAAACTTAAATGAATGATAATGATGAAAGCAATGAAAATATTTTGCAAATATATAAATGAATTAAATTTAAGCATATACAAAACATAAAATTGAGAGAGAGAGAGAGAGAGAGAGAGAGAGAGAGAGAAAATACAAACACAGATTTTATAGTGTTTCGGTACAACCAGGCCTATGTCCACTCTCTCAGCTTTTATTAGGCTAAGGCTCTACTATCTCTTCATTTACACGGGTCAAGAGTAACCCAGGTTTACAACTCTTTCTTTATTGGTGAAGGGCATCCAAATACACATCTTGCTTTCTACGAATGAAGAGTAACCCAAATACAACTTCTTACACGAGTGAAGTACAATAAATCTTACTTTAATCGGATAAAGAGTAACCCAAATAATAACAAACTGCTAATACAAACTTTACTCTATCATATAATAGATTTACAATAAGTGCAAAAATAGTTTCTCTCTCTAAAAAATATTATAAAAGATGATGCTTGATTTTTCTCTATCTCTTTTCTCTTTTCTCTTCTTCTTCATGCGCTTCTTTTTCTGAAGAATGAAGCTTTTTAAATCCCTTTGGAGAGCTTTTTTCAATGTCTCTTTAACAGCTAAAAATCTTGCATTAAATACTCTAAAACTAGCCGTTATAGACTTGATTTGACGAAGGTATCGATACATTTGCAAAGGTATCGATACATTTTATTGAATTTTCTTCTTCAGAGTTGTCCAAATCAAAGGTGCTTAATAGTGTGCTGATAAAGGTATTGATATGTTTTCAAGAGTATTGATACGTTTAAGAAGGTATCGATACCTTTTCACACAAATAACGTAGAGTTCGTCATAAATGTGTCGATACGTTTGTTGGGATATCGATACGTTTGAGCTTTTTTCCAAGGGTATCGATATGTTTGCTTTGGCTTTAAACTGGTATCAATCCTTTACACCTGTGAACAACCATTCTCAACAAAAAACATCAAGTACAATATATGCTTAATATATAAACATAAATTAAGATTGATAAAGAACAATCAAAGTATTATCATTAATTAAAAAAATGCAAAATATTTAAAATAATTTAATCAAATAAATCATTTGTTCAACAACAAAATAATTTGCTCATCATCAAAAAAATATAAGTCAACAATCTTCCCCTTTTTTGATGATGACAAAATCAAATGATTTATTCCCCCTTAAGATGATCAAATTTTTCTTCCCTTAAAATTATCACTTCTCTCAGTTGATGCTATGAAAAATTATCAGATCTCTCCCCCTTTTTGTCATCAATCAAAGAATGGATTTTTACAAACATGAACAAAAAATTACAATCTTGAGGATGAATTAATCATTTATATCAAGAGAATCAATAACTTATTGATCATCAAAACACATATAAATGATGTGAAAATTTCTATGCCACTTGTTGAAAAACATAAATGACAAGCTTTTCCTATTTCTCATGCTTCATACAATCATATAAATGACAATATTTAAGCACAAACATAGATATTTATGAATACATATTTACATATAGTATTAATAATAATCAAAATAACTAACTATCAAAAATAAAACTGCTTGATAAAACTGTTACCTGATCCTTTCTCTTTTAGTGTCATAATGTACAAATTTGCATACTCATCTTCGAATGCTGAAGAATCTTTGCTTGGGTGTCATTTCCAATGGCCTTAAAGGCTTTCCTTTTTATTTTGTCCTTTTTTCTCATGGGACACTCCGATCTTGTATATCCTGACCTCTCACACTCATAGTAAATAATTTTCTTTTCTTTTTCTTTCACTTTTCTCCTCTTATGCTTGCCTTTGATGAGGAGTTTCTTAAACTTTCTGGCCAGTTCCTGGAAATCCTCCTCCTCCTCTAAACTTTAGCTGCTTTCTTCTTCTTCTTCTTCTCTTATGCTTTTGAGTGCCACATTCTTTCTTCTTTTTTCTCAATCCTCATTTTCGTTTCTGATTGCTTCTAATTTATATGTTATGAGGGATCCGAGAAGTTGCTTAAGTGGCAACGTCCTTAAATTCTTGGCTTCACAAATTGCTGTCATTTTTGCTTCTTAAGATTTTGATAGGCTCCTTAAAATTTTTGTCACTATTTTTGAGTTTGAAGAAGTCCTACCAAGAGCTTTAAGACCATTAGTGATGTCAGTGAATCTAGTAAACATATCTTTGATGCTTTCATGAGGTTTCATCTTAAATAGTTCATAATTATGCACTAACATACTGATTTTAGAGTCTTTTACTCTACTACTACGCTCATGTGTGACCTCTAACATATCCCAAATAGCCTTTGCAATCTCACATCCTAAAATTCTATTAAATTCAGATTTATCTAATACACAAAACAGGATGTTCATTGCCCTTTCATTTAAAGAAAATTGATTTTTCTCTTGAGGAGTCTATTCTCTCTTGGCCTTTGGCTTGACCTCTCTGATCACTTGATCTATAATTGTGGGTAGAGTGTACCCATCTTCTATTATACTCAGAATATTAAAATCTAAAGTAGATAAATAAATTTTCATTCTTTTCTTCTAGTAAGAATAGTATGTACCATCAAAGAATGGAGGTTTATGAATAGGTTGTCTCTCTATAGCCTGATATAGTATGCCATTAAATGCTATGATCTACTCCTTTAAGGGTGTTTAATCCTACATATTCAAAGGTAAGCTCTGATACCAATTGTTGCTCCAAAATGGCAAATTCCAAGAGGGGGGTGAATTAGAATTTTAAAAAATTAAAAACTTAAAGGAATGATAATGATGAAACCAATGAAAAGGTTTTGCAAATATAAAAATGAATCAAATTTAAAGCATATACAAAACATAAAATTAAAAGAGAAAAAAATGCAAATACAGATTTTATAGTGATTCGGTACAACCAAGCCTACATCTACTTTCTCAGCTTTTATAGGGATGAGACTCTACTATCCTTCATTTACACAGGTCAAGAGTAACCTAGATTTATAACTCCTTTTTTGTCGACGAAGGGTAGCCAAATACACATCTTACTTTCTACTGATGAAGAGTAACCCAAATACAACATTTTACACGGGTGAAGTGCAACTAAAATCTTACTTTAATCGGATGAAGAGTAACCCAAATAATAGCAAACTGCTACTACAAACTTTACTCTCTCACAGAGCAAATTTATAATGAGTGCAAAAATGATTTCTCTCTCTAAAAAATATTATAAAAGATGATGCTTGATTTTGCTCTATCTCTTTTCTCTTTTCTCTTCTTATTTATATGCTTCTTTTTCTCGAGAGTGAAACTTTTTAAATCCCTTTGGAGAGCTTTTTCCAATATCTCTTTAACGATTAAAAATCTTACAGTAAATGCTCTGATGAAACTAGCCGTTATAGACTTGATTTGAAGAAGGTATCGATACGTTTTATCAAATTTTCTTCTTCAGAGTTATCCAAATCAAAGGTGCTTGATAGGGTACTAATAAAGGTATCGATACGTTTTCAAGGGTATTGATGGGGTGCTTGATAGGGTGCTAATAATCAAATAAAAGTATTTTAAAATACCTTACTTGTTATTTATTACTAAGAGAGAATACTGTAGTTTCTATCTACGCATGCTAAATATAAAAATACTAAAAGAAATGCTATATGAATAGTTATAGGTATGCAAAAATCAAAAATAGGTTAAACTTACCCTCCATGTTGTTGAAATAATTACGAGTATTATTATCACATGAAACTTTCAGATTCTCATATTATTTCTTTGGTAGTGATGGTTTTCCATAGAAAAATCACTATGGGAATAGCCTTACTCCTTAAAACTTATTCTTACCTGTGAAACCCGTCCCTTAGTATTATGGATATAATAGTAAATTTCTCAAGAATTTCTATGTATGTCATCGTATTTAGATTATAAACGAGAGGGTATAAAATTTGAAGAATGTATTTTGAGTAAGATTATGGTATTGGATATGAGCTTATGAGAAAGAATTGGTTTTTTAACCCTAAAATCATCTCCAATTGAGAAAAATTTCGTGTTGTTTTGTAGAGCTCAGAGAGAGCTTTCCCTTGATATATTATGGGTACCATGATGATATTCGAATCAAAAGTTATAATCATTTGAAGTAGCAGTCCTCAAAGGGAGGACTAAAGACAAGTTATCGATACCTTTAGGAAAAGGTATCAATAGGTTTACTGTTTAAGGCCAAAGGTATCGACACCTTTGATGAAGTATATCGACACCTTGAAAGTATAATGAATAATGAACAGTGTCAAATGTATCGATACGTTGGTAAGGGTATCGACACGTTTGTGTCGGAATAAAGTCCGCTTGCATCAAAATGTATCGATACATTGTATGTATAAAGCCAAAGGTATCGATACATTGTAGGCTTGTGAACAGTAAATAGCCAAATGTATCGATACGTTGGGGAAAACGTATCGATACGTTGGAGGCAGGAACACTGAAGGTATCGACACCTTTAATCGATTTCACAGCCTATTTACGCAGGGAAGGGGGGTCGTCTTCCCCATTTTAAAATTTTAATTCTCTCTCTCTATTTTTGACAGAACCATTCTCTCTCTCAACTCTCAAAACCGATCTCAGCCATTCCTTCACCAAACTTTGCTATTTCAGTTCCTATAAACTGATAATCAACACCAGAACTCAGAAACCTCCTCTGATCGAAGTTCCACTTGACAGTTCGTGAGGAATCACGAAGAAAAGGTGATGGTAAACAGTAATCGAGCAAGAAAATTGAGCAAAGAGGGACTCAGAACACTTCTATCATCTTGGATAAGTTCATCCCTAAGCTCGTTACTCCATTTTAAACCTTCATTGTACATAAATCACAAGAATAGGTTTTATGATTACTGTTTATGAAACCCTAGAAATTGAAGATTTTCTAATTTATTGTTGGTATCGATAGATTAGAGAACTTGGTAGCTAATGGTGTTGAAATTGATAAGTAAGACGAGTTAAAGAACGGGGTTGTAAAGGGCAATATATTTAGAGAGAGAAAGAATAGAGAGAGAGAACTGTGAGAGTTGCATAAGCATGCATTGCATCATGCACGCACATTTAGTCAGATCATGAATCTATGTTTGTATGTGTATCCAAGAGCAACAGCCGAGACAGGAGGATCTCCGCAGCAAAGAGGATACCGAGAGGGTGGTTTCCCACCCCAGGACAGTGAGTGGACACGTTCCTTTTCCTTCGCCTTTATTTTTATTATTTATGATTTATATAATGCTAATGATGATAGCATATGAATGGATATACATGTGAATGTATGTATGTATACGATAATATATATAAATGAGGAGGTTTTGGATAGTATTGTGTAGTGGCCGGGTTGGCCCCTTGTTTGTGATAGAGATAGGTTGTGATAAAACCTACATTGCCATGAATGTGAGGCCGGAG
>JAVXUL010160707.1:0-13399 GCA_035590515.1 Trichilia minutiflora | reverse complement strand
AGTTTGGGTGTTAGATTGGTTGGTTATTAGAAGTGTTTTGGAAATCAGATTTTGTGAATGCCTTACAGGTCTACAGGAGGTATTCGGTGTGATTGAGTACACCCTGGAGATCTGTGGCGTCTGTCACAGGTGGGCCCCACGGGTAGGGGTGTAACATTAGTAGCTTAGGAATTATTGTTAATAATTAATACTTATTCCTAAATATAAAATCTTTGAACACTTTCAAAAATTATGCATTTTGGTTTCTTATGAAAAAATTATCAAAATGCCCTTGGGAGAGACCCGACTTGATTGAAGTTTTGTAAAAATAGTGACTTAGGAATCAATATTCCTCAATTAGAAAATTTTTTGAACAACTTCAAATAATTTTCATTTTGGTCCCTTACGGGACAAATTATGAAAATGCCCCTCATCGAGATCGGACTTGGTTAATGTGTCATTTTCTTAAAACATATTTATTATTCAAGAATTAATGATCTTCATCACTTAAAACTTGAATTAAAAGCGTGCCAGGTGCAAAAACGCAAAAAACAAAAATTTTCAAAAATTTTAGGGTTTGCGACAAAAGAGGAGGGGGGTTGCACGCGGTATCCGGCGCACGTGCCTACCTGAGCCCAGACAGGGCCTCCCCTGTTTTGTGCACCCGAAAATGTATTTTGTTCCCACACAAAAATCCAATCAATTTTGTCACAAAACCAAGACATTAATGCATTCATAGCACACCCAAAAATATGCCAAAACATTCAAACACATCAAACTATCCACCATTTGAGCAAAAAAACTTAGAAACTCAAAATTTCAAAACTTTTCAACCTAGCCACCATTGACACTTCAATCAACACAAGCAAGCTTCCAACCATTTTTTTCATTCTTGCATGCATAAAATCATAACCTAGGCTTGCTCTGATATCATTTTGAAGTGGAGTTTATCATATAAACCCTAGGATCTTTTCTATGTTCCCTAAGTATACATTTATAGAATTTTTCAACTTTTGAAAAATCAAAGCAATTGAATGAGCAAAACCTCACCCAAGTCCACTTTCATTGAAGCTTGAAGTCCTCCCTCAAACCTCCAAGAATATCCACACTCTAGTATGTTGAAGATGAAAGTGGTAGATTGGTTGGAAACTTGGAAACACTTACAAAACAATTTTGCAAACACTTGGCATTCATATATTTATATATCTTCATCTCTATGCATACATAGTTGCTGCTGTGGAAGAAACCATAAAGAAATCAACTCCTTGCTCACTTCCTTATCTTTCTTTCTTGCTTGCTTGTTTGGAAAACAATTTTCCAATATCTCTAAATCAATGGCCGAGAGGTTTGTTTAAAGAAAGCTTTTTTTTTTATGTTTTTGTTTTGTTTTGTTGTTGGAAAAATGAAAACCATTCATTCATCCCTCTCCTCCCTTTCCACTGTAGCATACATATATTTTTATAATCAATACAAATTGAAAGCAAAATACAATTCAAAGCTTCCACGTTTTCAATCACATTAAAGAGGCAAAGTAAAAATTTGAAAACAATTTGTGAGTTCATTATGGTTGGTATCAAATTGCAACTTTGAAAACCAAATTGAATTAACCAATAGAAGAAAGGCATTTGGAAACATATGTATACATGTCATTGGTGGAAATAAAGTTTTATCCAAAACAATTTAAAACAATATATATATTTGTATTATTACTCCAAATAATAATAATAATATATATTTTATCCATCAACAATTTCTAAATTTTGTGTGTGACCTCCTAGGTTTACCGTGAACTAAATATAAGCGTATACGAACACATTCGTATCACTTCGATATAATCCTTTATATCCAAAGTCCCCAATGATCATGAGTGACCTCTAGCAAGATATCATGACCTCTAGAACATAGAGAATAATGATTTAAGTAAACCCATATAGTCGTACTTATATATAGTACGGTCCCTCTACTGTTGACTCTCGATAGAGTGCAAGCCATTGATTCGTCAAACCCCTAACTTGATCATAGGATCAGAATCTCAACTATAAATAGGATCCATGTATCCAAAAACTCCTTTTTGAAACTCATGTACTTTGGCCAGAGGTTCAGTTCCCGTGAATGATAGTTCTGCCTAGGATCTCAAGCTCCAATATCTGAGCTAGCAGATTCCATCTTGACCATCACCTACTCTCTATAATAAGAGCATATTGCTAGCAAGCTTCTTTCACTAGGCATGGCTAGCCTAGTGCTATATACACAAGAAAATGATATGCCTCACTGCAGATTACAGCCGTGATGTCTCAGGTTAAAGGATTAATGGTACACTAGTAGGGTTGTGCGATGAACCAATGACTATGGATAATCACCCATGTTATTTATCGCGGTCGGTCATATTCAGTATCACGTTCACCAATATGGTACCCATATTTATGCTTTTGTGACATGAGACTCGTCACCCAACTATTAACATCTAATACTAATCCATGGCAACAATAAAACATGTCGATCATATAATGTCACTATCTCTCGTGACATTACCTCAACCAAAAATAAGTTTTAGAATGTATTTAAATCGAAGATTCTGTACTCATATCTATAACTCCTTATAGATAGAATCTCGACACATAATACAATCTAGGACATATCTTGTATCATATAAAAGAAAGAAAGAAATTAGCAATTGAACATGATGCAAGATAGAATAATGCCATTTAATTAATCATAAAATAATTTTCAATTAATTACTAAAGATATATACTTAATGTTGGAACTATGCCTCCATCCCAACTCTTGGGCTTTAAAACCCTTTCCAATAGTGGAGCACATCGCCTAGCTCATGCATAAACCCCAAGGAATTGAACCCTGGATATCTAATATCCAGCACATGTCCTTGTAGCCACCTGAGCTATAGCCCAGATGGTTACACGGACTTGCGTTGGATATTAGATATCTAGGGTTCGATTCCTTGGGGGTCATGCATGAGTTAGGCGATGTGCTCTACTGTTGCAAAGAGTTGCAAAACCCAAGAGCTGGGGTAAAGGCATAGTTCTAACACTTAAGAAATAATAACCTAGAACCATATGACACGATTGGTTATAGGGCATATCTTTAATAGTATCCTAATCGAGATAGGAGTTTATGGACTGTCAAAACCCTAATCTCTATTCTCATTCGAATCGTCAATCATATGTCAATATTATGCTGTGACCATAAACTTATAATCAAGACATCATATCGATATTCGATTAGGAACTCGAATTGGACTTAGACAATGAGAATTCTTAGCCTAATGTATCGAGCCAATAGATTCCATCTTGACTATCAATCGAACACCTATATGAAAAAAGCATACCCAAATCGATTTCTTGTATAAGGTGTGATTAGCCCTGCACGTATACACCATATAAAATATACCTATCCATACAGAGTTCGATTCTAGATGTCTCAAATCAAAGGATTACAGTGCACTCTATTACAATCTATCGATAAATTATTTACTACATGCATACCATATGATTTATCGATATTCAGTCTTGTTTAATAAATAGTTGATCAACTATAAACCCACACTATGCCCTTATGATAATACACATATTATCAGCCTACATATATTATCATATAATATCATTAGGCGGCAACTAATATGTCTACTATATGATATAGTTGCCCAATCAATACTATGTACGTAGAGAACGATTTGATAATTTATTTAATAATTAAATAAAATTATCCGGATAATTTACATACATTCTTCATTCATTTGCATACAAGATAAAGAAAGCAGTCAACGTATGTAAATAAAGAACAATTTCTTTTATTAATAAATATAAGATTTATACAAGATCATCAGTATTGAAATCGACAACATGAATGGTTTCTAGGGCATACACACTAACAGGTATGTGGCAATCTATCTAAGTCTTTTAGTAAACTTACATTGTTTTATGATGTGTTAAAAGAAAAAAAAAATGAAGGCACAGTATAGGCTATAGAAATAGATGATGATGATCATTTCTTATACTTTTTCATTGCCATTAGCATATGTATTCGAGGATTTCAGCAAGTCATTTGACTCGTTATCGCCATTGACAATGCTTTCTTAAAGGGAACATTTCAAGGAACTTTATTAGTGGCAGTTGTTAAGGGTTTTCAAGGGTGTAACATAACAAATTATGTAGTCATAATAGGAAACCAAGTAGGATCATAGAAACAGTATGCAATTTTTAGTATTTTACTTAAATATCAAGCAAAAATAATTAGGATTTAGATATCATATACTTAGGTATCATTATCTGGAGTAACCAGGTCATTTCCAACAGGCCTTCAAGAGTATCCATACGTCGGATTGAAGATGATGGTATAGGTAATATGTTGGGAGACTTAAAAGTATATGAAAAACAATTTTTCCTCAAGCTTCTATAAGTTTATAAATTTTCCAACACTTGGAAAATAATGCTAGCAAGATAAAGAAGTAAGAAATATAAAGGGAACTCTTTCTCCTTTCTTTTCTTTCTTTTTCCTTTCTAGTTTTGTGAAGAAACCAATTTCTTCTCCTTTTCTTTTCAATGGCGTCCAAATAGGCTATCTCTCTTTTTCTTTTTATGTTTTTTATTTTCTTTTGCTTTCTCACTAATATAGACGGGTGGAAGGGGTCAAAAGAAGAAAAAGACTAGACATTAATATATAAAATAGAAGATGAAAACAATTAAAATAGAGTTGTTTTGTCTTCTTTCTTACGTGTGAACCAAAAGCAAATGATTATTACAAATAATAATCATTAAAGAAAACCAAATGGAATAATTTCATGGGTGGATTTCAAAAATCCATCCAATATTAATAATCTATATCATTAAGAATTATCCAACTAATATTAATAGTAATATTAATAAAGTTGAAAAAAATATAGCTATTGCTTTAAAGAAAAGGATAAAGATTACCTAGGATTTTGACTATAATTTATTGTGTCATTTGTCAAATACTAATATAATATAAATTAAATAATATTTATTTAATAATTAATAAATAAAGTCAATAAATTTATTTATTAAATAATAAATCAAAATATCTTTTCAAATCTCCTATATATCCATAATAAATCGTATTTATGATATCCCAAAATTACTAAAACTTTTTTCAATGTACGAATGCTAGCGCGTTATTGTCGAAAAATTTATTTTTTGCATTAAAGAATAAAATTGTTTACTGATTAATGTATTAGAGCAATTCAACTGTCAATAAAAGAAAATATCATTAATTAACTTAATGATATTTATTTTATCCATCATCATCTACCGGTTATTGGTTTTGATCCCTTAGGTTCATCATAAACTAAACATGAGCTGATATGAATGCTTTTGCATCACTTTGATACAACTCATTATATTCAAAGTTCTCAATTATCATGAGTTACCTCTAACAAGATATTATGACCCTTAAAATGTAGAGAATATAATTTTAAATAAATCCATATAGTCGTACTTACATGTAATAAGGTCCCTCTACTGTTGACTCCTGATCGAGTGAAGGCTATGAAATTATCAAATTTTTAACTCGATTATAGATCAAAAAATCAATCATAAATAGGATCCGTATATTTGAAAAGTCATTTTTAAAAATCGCGTATTCTGATCAGAGATTTTAATCCCTATATATTACATTTCTGCCTAGAATCTTAAGTTCAAATATTTAAACCAACAGATTTCATATTGATCATCACCTGTTCTCATATAACAAGAACACATTACTATCAAGTTTCTTTCATTAGGCATGACTAGCCCAATGTAATATACATAAATAATGATGTATTTCATTATGAAGGACAACTGTGATATTTCAGATCTAAGAACTAATGGTATACTAGTATGATTGAGCAACGAATTATTAATTGTGGATAATCGCTCATGTGATTTATCATATTTAGTCATATTTAATAATACATTCTCAAATATAACACTCATGTTTATGCTCTTGTGACATAAGATTCATCACATAACTATTATATCAAATACTAATCAATGACAACAATAAAATATGTCGATTATGCACTGTCATTATTCCTAAAGACATTACTTCAATTGGGAATGAATTCGAATGTATTTAAATCATAAACTCTATTCTCATATCTATAACCCTGTATAAATAGATTCTTGATATATAATAGATCACATAATCTCATTCTGGATTAATTATAAAATTATTAATTAAATATAGCAACTGAACAAATACAAAATGATAAAATTGCCATTTTATTAATTGTACATTAGTTTTATAAATAATTATAAAAGTATATATACAAATAGATGATAACCCTGAATCTTGTGACACGATTGATTCTATGACATATCTCCAACAGCAGTTGCAAATGATGGTAATGGTTAAATATACACAGTGGCATTTAGAGTTGTGAATTTAGAAAATAATATATCGTGGAAATGGTTTTTATTGAAATTACGAGGCACCATTGGTCAATTATCGAATTTGGTATTTATTTCAGATTGATATAATAGCATTGAAAAAGAGATTAGTATAATTTTTTTAGAGGCCACTCATGGATTTTATGTTTATCAAGTATTCAAAAATGTTTAGGCAAAATTCAACATGTAAACACAAGTGGTAAATTCCTTCAGGTTGGGGCATTTCCTTGTAGCTAAAGCATATTGTCTTAGTAAATTCAATGAATACATAGATAAATTGAGGATAATAGATCTAAAAGTTGTATATTACTTAGAGTATGAAGTGGGATTTCTTAGATGGGCCAAATTACATTTTTTTCTCTCAAAAATACAACATGATGACCACCAACATTATGGAGAATGCTTTGCTGAGACATGCATGACACCTCCCAATAATAGAGTTAGTTGAGTATATAAGATCCATATTATAAAAATGGTTCTATGAATGATGAGAGGTAACAAATACAAAAGATGTTAAGCTAACTCATACAACATAGTCTATAGTAGCTGAGTAAATTGAATTATTTCGTTCATGTAACTTGTTTCTTGAAAGTGTGTTTAACAAATAATCATGTTTATAAAATGATTAAACTAACTTCCTAAGCTTTAAACGTGCTATTAAGTTTTTCATACTTCAAAAGCATAAAATTAAGGAAATTAGCGAACATTTCACTAACCTTTGAGCTTGATAAAGATTATACAATATTCAAATGTATGAATCCTCTAAGATTTTGCAACACCTTTGCTTGATTTTTACTTAGCCATGAGTTTTAGAGGGAGAAAATAAGAGATTTTTACTTGGCCGTGAGTTTTAGAGGAAGAAAATAAGATCTTTTATTTTCAAACACTTTTAAATGATGAACATTTTATAATTTGAGTGAAAAAGCAAGCTTATATATAGACATCATATATTTGATAAAATGCCTTTGATTAAACTCTTTAATTCCATCCTTGTCCAAGGCTTGTCAAACAAACTTTATAAAATTATGTCTATACCCATTAATATTCAATAATATTAATAAAATCTTATAATTTATACTAAATTACAATAAACCCCTAACACTTAAGTATTTCAGCTTTTGATTATTCGTTAAACTATTTAACGTATAAACTATTTATACTTTTTAATCAAATATTATCTTTGAGGGTGCTAACTTTTTTACAGATAATATCTATTCTCTCTTAAAACAAATTCATGTATAAGGCTATTGGTGTGATCTCTCAAGTTCATCTTAGGTTAACTGTGAGTTAGAATTAATCTTATTAAACTCGTTCTAAACTCTTTAAATGCTTAATATGTGAACCTCATCCCTCAAATGTATGGGTATTGTGATCAATCTCTCATGAGATTTCTTGCATGATTTTACGTGTAGATAACGCGTTAGAGGGTAGAAGAACTTGAGGTTATTTCTGAGGAGGTGTGTAGTGGAGAATAATGATTCATTGAGTGAAAACTGGATATTTGATCCTAAAATCATCTCTGTTTGTAAAATTTTTTTATTGTTTTTGTAGAGCTCAAAGAGAGCTTTCTGTTGATATATTATAGGTTCCGTGAGAATGCCTGGATCAAAAGTTATGGTCATTTAAAGTTACGATCCTAAATTATGAAAAATAAGAGAAGTATCGATACTTTGGGTGCTAAAGTATTGATAATTGACACTGGAGAATAGGAAGTATCTATACTCAAGCATAAGGTAGGAAGTATCGATACTTTGAAGGGGAAAGTATTGATATTTTATGAATAGTGATGAATAGTAGCACCGAAGTATAAATACTTTAAGAAAACAAGTATCGATACCCTGCAGTCATAATAAACAGTAAAAAACTAAAGTATCAATACTTTGTGAACTGTTAAGGATGATGTATTGATATTCAAGGTATTTTTGAGCCTAGAACCTATCCTTGACTAGAAGTATGGATGCATGAATGGACTAGAACGTGAACCACCCCCTTTCTGTGAGGAAGTATTGATACATGGAGGGGATGTATCGATACATGATAACATGTCACACATCTTGGCACGTTTTAGAGGGGCATTTTGATCATTTCAGAGTCCTTATTTATGTAGAGCACAGGGGTCATCTTCCCTATTTCATTTTCTTCTTTCTCTCTCGTCTGAAACACTCTCCACTCTCTATCAAGGACAGATCTAAGCCAAAATTTAACTAAACTCCACCATTTCAATTGTCATGACCTCAGAATCAACACCAGAACTCAAGAACCTCCTCTAATTGGAGCTCTGACCAACGATTCGAGAGAAATCACCAGAGAGGAGCCATAGGAAAATAGTAATCGAAAAGAAAGAAACACCCAAAAGGGAATTAGAGCTCATCTATTAGTTTAGGTAAGCTTATCCCTCAACTCATCTCTCTATCTTGAGCTATCATTTTACATAGATTGAGAAATAGGTAGCTTAGAATTCTGTTTACGTAACCCTAAAATTTGAGGGGTTTTCTCATTTATTAAATGGATCGATAAATTAGAGTGTTTTTACTTCTATTGGTATTGAAAGAACTGAGAATGATTTAAAATAGAGTGAGAACGTGTGTGGGCAGTTTATTGATAGTGAAGAGAGAGAAAGAGAAAGAGAGAGAGAGAAATGATCATGTATTACATCATCTATGTATATTATGACAGATCATTGAATCTGTGTACATGTGTGTATCTAGGTATGACAATCGAGGCTAAAGAGTCTCTATCACGAGGAGGACATCTAGTAGGTTTTTTTCCTAGTGAATGGATACACTTTCTTCCTTTTGCCTCATTAAATACTTTTTAATTGATTATTATGCTTGAGATTGTATAGAATATATATATATATCCATATGACTGAAATGAGGAGCCGTTAGAATTATGTTGTGTGGTGGTCAGTTTGGTCCCTTGTTTTGTGGTAGCATAGGGATGCTATGTGTATTTTATTGCCATAAATGTGAGGTCAGAGACCTATTGTGTATATTTTTTGTGGTGTTATGAATTTGAAATCGAAGGCCGATTACAAATGATATTTTATGAATGTGGCATAGTTGAGTATGTATAATGGTCGGGGTGCCATGGTTGATATTTGGCCTTGCATGCCATCATGTTTTGATTTATTATTTTTGGCCTCGTGAGCCACAAGTTATTTGATTTGCCCTTATGGGCCATTGATATTAATTTACGACTATATGTGCCACGTTATTAATTTTCATATGGGTGAGGATTGGTTATATAGCTCAAAGTGGAGCGGGTGAAATCCAATAGACTCAGGAATGTGGATTGGTCATACAGTTCAGGATAGGATGGGTGGAAACCAACATGTCTAGGTTATGGCATGCTAACCATATACTTATATGAGCACACATCCCCATACATGATTGTAGATCAGCTATAAAACTCAGAGAGAATGAATGAGATTTTATAGACCGAGGGGTTATGTAAAATTGAATTTGTGCAAACTTTCTAGTCATGTCTATTATGCCACATCACACTTGCTTGATTTTCATGATTTCGAGGGATTTTCATAATCAGTGTATGCATTCATTTGCTATATTATTTTATTGTCTACTCACTAAATATTTTTCCAAATACTCACCCCTTACTCCGCTATTTTAGATTAAAGTAGTCGGGTGAGGCATAGTATAGTTGAAGCAAGATTTCAACAGAGTTTTTCAGGTACTTGACTCAGATTTATGCTTTATGGTCCATTGAACAAGATACATTTGTAAACTATAATTTTGTATATTTTAGCTAGGCCAAGGATTTATTATAATAACTTATTTTAAAAAGTGTTTGTAATGTAATGTATTGCATAGAAATGCAAATATTGGATTATATATTATTGAGGTGTGTGAATATGAATATGGCTATTACGTCACCGGACCCTCGTCGGAGAGAGTTGATGGTCGAATCCTCACTAGCAGAGCCTTACCTCCTAGCCCTTGCAAGATAATAACACACTAAAAGTAATGCTGGGTGTGTTTTTTGACGGAAAAACTCCCATACCTAAGTCAGCGAATATAGAAGGGAAAGCAATTGATTTCGGCCAAAGGAAAGAAAGGAAACAAAAAACTTAAATAAACACAAGGTGGAAGAAAAAATGAATTTGAACCCCTTTGCTGCTAATTTTGCCTCCTTATATAGGGTCCTTGGGATGTGAGTGAAGTGACTTGGCATCGGAGAATGGGAATGATAGGACGCTCTGCCTTGGGACAGTGTGCTAGTCATTTTTTTTATTTAAGAGATGTGACATCCATCAAGCCTGCTACTATCAAACTTTTTGAGATTCGACGGGAGATGGGATAGATATTTGAAATTCGTCAGGATGACACTTTTTACTGCGGGGTCCTTGATCATTAATCATTCCCATATTTGGTAATCTCTAAGGGCTGATGATGGGGTTAGGATTTCCTAGGAGGCTGATAGGATTCTAGAAAAGGTAAGAGACAATGATACAAAAAGAGGCAGTCTGGAACCTTGAGAAGCGAGCAAACAAGGCTCCTAAGAGGCATGAGTCAGGGAGCATGGGTGGTCAGGTGGAACTATTGCGAGGATTAAGGATGACAGACGTCTACCTTGGAGGCCTTCACGTGTCGTCCGGATTTCTATCCAAACATTTAGTCCCCCAGTTTCTGGTGTGAGACTCGAGGGACTCTCATAAAAAACTATTTTTCTAACTGGGTAGGTCTCAATGGTAGGTCCATCTTTGAGAGCTATGGCTTTTTGGGAATCAGAGGGAGGTGGAAGGTTGTCAGGGGACTGGGCGTGTCTCAGTCTGTATGTCTGTGCATTGATGATTTTTGATGACCTATTTTGTCCCGACTCTTCGATAATCCCCTTCAAGGGCCCAACTGTCATCTCAAAAGTCCATCAGTTTGCGAGTTTCACCACTTCGAGTTTCACAATCATTAAAATCAAAATTACCAAGATCCACTTGTCAGGCCATCGGTGGCTATGGGTCGGATCACCCTCGAGTAGCGAAGTCACTTATAGGGTTTGAACACGTGACAATTCCTTGACCATAGAAACCAATGATCGAGATCTGGGGTCCTTATTACTATAAAAATCGATCATATCTCTCCCTCTCCTTCATTTTTATCTCTCTAAGTTCTTACTTCTGCTTCATCGGTGCTCTGAAGATTCCTGTATTTTTTGTCTGAGTTCTCAGTGCTGCTTCTTTCTGTGTTTGCCTTTTTATTTCACGAGTGCATTATTTCTCTACGTTCTCCTTGCAACCTTTGCTTCTCATTTCGTTTTTGTGACTTTATAAAGGTATTTCTTTAAATTTTTGCTATTTTTAAAACCTTTCTGTGAAATTTGGTTCTAGAGAGCAGGGTTAATGCTCTCGTTCTGTATAATGGCTTGAGTGATTTTGGGAGTGTAGGTCAAAAATTTTCTAGAAACATGATTTTTGAGGTTTTTTCTTCTTTTTTTGTGAGGATTTGAGGTTCTATGGTGAGTTTTCTGTGCAGGTTGAAGATTAGAAAATGGATAAATGAGAAAATTCATTGGATGCTACCTAATTGGGGGCGGAGTCTACGCAGAACCCCCTACCTGGTCATGAAGGGGGTGAGGAAGATAGAGGGGTTTTTGAGCAAGCGAGGACGAGGGGCCCAAATGAGGCTGATTGGTACCCCTCCACAATCACTGAGGCGGACCTCTACGCTTACAGGAGGCTGTTTGCTATTACTGACTACGTGCAACTCAGGGTGCTGAGAAACCATAAGGTCTTAAGTGTCCTGGCTCCTGGGGAGATGGCCGTAAATGAGGAGCACCTGCTAATCGGGGCTCGATTCCCTCTGCAACGATACTTTGTTAGGATCTTTGAAGTTTTTGGGACCCCCCCGTACCAGCTCACCCTAAACAGTTGGAGAATCCTGAGCGGCCTATTCGTCCTAAATGTCAGAGTAAAATTGCCTACCTCTACTCATACGAGGTATTACACGTCTACATGCTCAAGAAGAGTATCAGCCAGTACCCGAGGTGGTTCATTGCCAGCGGGGATTGGACTGGACTGCCTCAGGGCCCAATACTTTTCACCTTCGAGGAGACAGGTATCACCTCAAATATTTAGACCCTTCGTTGAATACCTTACTTCAGCAAAGCAGATTATTGACCAGTCTTTTGATACAGAGGTTGGAAGAGACTAACCTGACATCCCGACTAATGTGATAGGATTGTTGCTAAGTTTGGCTGTCACGGATGTCAGGCACCTTTTGAGTGAGGAGAGCCTGGTAAACTCGTGGCTAATACCTTGAGCCTCAACAAGGAGTGAGCTCTTGAAAGCCAGGGCCGCTGTGAGTGAGGATAAGTTTTTCTTCTTATCGACTTAACAAATTTTTGAGAAGTCATTTTTGACTAGGATCTTGGATCACTTGCAGCTGTTGGGACAGAAAGATTCTTGCTGGACTGCAGGCAAAGGGTGGCTGACATCTTGAAGGGACTGCTTTTCGAGGGGGGATCCAAAGCAGCCCGGGCCAGCGATGCCCAGACCAAAGCCCCTGGAGACAAGGGAAAGGGGCTTGTAAAGGGGGATCCCCAAAAGGCTTCTGAGAAGGGAGGCAAGAGAATCGAGCACCCAAAGGAGAAAGGCATATCAATTCAGGAGCGAATGAGGAGGAGAAAGAGAGGCGTCCTCGGGGGGGCGATCCTACCAAGGCCAGAGATAAAGGCAAAAGGCCTATGGTCGATGATCAGGTTAAGAGGAGGACAAAAAGGAGAACCAACTGTCCCTATCCACCTCCCCCCAAGTAAGTACACAGACGGGATCGGGGGTGTGAAAAGCTTCTAAGCAAAGCCAAGGGGTCCAGCCTGGTTGGGAAGAAGCGGGGAACCGGGATCAAGCCCTCGAGACAAATGCAAACAATAATGGGGGTCATAGCTAGAAAAATATCGATTCGACTGACAAGAATACAACTAATGTACCTGATCTCAATTAGATTATGTACCCAAGTATAGGTAGTCTTGTTATAGTATAGTCTGGTGAGTCCAAGTGTCGT
>JAVXUL010160686.1:0-13400 GCA_035590515.1 Trichilia minutiflora | reverse complement strand
AATACACCCGAAGCCCCTCTCAAGTACTCTATCAGTGTCTGACTCTGATAACTGAAGCTAGCCCAATCTCTTATATGCGAAGACCTTAGGCCAACGGGACCATTTTGTCTCCAAGCCAAGGATATTTATTGTGGAATCATTTTGTTCCCCGGGCCCATAGACCATCTTGTGCGGGGTCATATCCTGAAAAGAGGGAACCATCTTGTTTCCTGGGCCCACGGACCATCTTGTGCGGGGCTCGATCCTGAGAAGACGGAACTGTTTTATTTCGAGGACCCACAGACCATCTTGTGCAGGGTCATATCCTGAGAAGAGGGAACCATCTTGTTCCCCGGGCTTATGGACCATCTTGTGCGGGGCTCGATCCTGAGAAGACGGAACCCTTTTATTCTGAGGACCCACGGACCATCTTGTGCGGGGTCATATCTTGAGAAGATGGAACCATTTTATTTTGAGGACCCATGGACCATCTTGTGCAGGGTCATATCCTGAGAAGATTGAACCATTTTGTTCGTAGGCCACACGGATCATTTTGCTCGAGGCCAGCCACATGTTTCGATTTCTCTTTTGCAGGTACCATGGTACCTGGGAGAGACTAACCACCTGCGATTTGCACCTATTATGTTATGGGGCCTCTTTTCGATCAAGTTATCTAACAGATCGGCCTGTAAGTATTTTTTTTCCTATAAATATTCTTTTCTGCTTTAATGATAAATGTGGGTGATATGTTTATATAGCTTCTTTTTGATCAAGTTATCTAACAGACCGGCCTGTAAGTATTTTCTTTCCTATAAATATTCTTTTCTGCTTTAATGATAAATGTGGATGATATGTTTATATAGCTTCATCGAGCCGAGCCTTAGTTCATCTGGTTGTATATTAATCTGAGACCGATAATTTTGATATATCTTTATTAGTCTTCTTATTCGACTGATTTCTTTGAATGTACATATCCTTTATTTGGATATATCTTATTGGTTTTCTTATTCGGATGCTTTCCCTAAATGGACGCGCCCTATATTTGGGCATTTCTTTATTGTTTTCTTATTTGGACGCTTTCTCCGAATGGACGTGCTCTTTATTTGGACATATCTTATTGGTTTTCTTATTCGAACACTTTCCCCTAATGGACGTACCCTTTATTTGGGCATTTCTTTATTGGTTTTCTTATTCGGATGATTTTTCCAAATGGACGTATCCTTTATTTGGTTATATCTTTATTGATTCTCTTATTCGGATGCTTTTTCTAAATGGACGTGCCCTTTATTTGGGCATATCTTTATTGGTTTTCTTATTCGAATGTTTTCTCCGAATGGACGTGCCCTTTATTTGGGCATATCTTTATTGGTTTTCTTATTCGGATGGTTTTCCTGAATGGACGTATCCTTTATTTGGATATATCTTTATTGGTTTTCTTATTCGGATGCTTTTCTCGAATGAATGTGCCATTTTTTTGGGCATATCTTTATTGGTTTTCTTATTCGGATACTTTCCCCGAATGTACGTGCCCTTTATTTGGGCATATCTTTATTGGTTTCTTATTCGAATATTTTTCCCGAATGTACGTGCCCTTTATTTGGACATATCTTTATTGGTTTTCTTAGTCGGATAATTTTTTCGAATGGACGTATCCTTTATTTGGATATATCTTATTCGGATGATTTTCCCGAATAGACGTATCCTTTATTTGGATATATCTTATTGATTTTCTTATTCGGATATTTTTTTTGAATGGATGTGCCCTTTATTTAGGCATATCTCTATTTGTTTCTTATTCGGATATTTTTTCCGAATGGACGTGTCCTTTATTTGGGCATATCTTTGTTGGATTCTTCTTCGGATGGGTTTTCCGGATGGACAGTGGACGGACCTTTATTTGGAGTCCTGTATTCAGATATCTTCCCCGGACGTATGACTTCTTCATTGGGATGCTGTCTCTCATTCGGATGTTCTCCCCGAATGAATGGATTCTTTACTGGGATATTTAGAAAAATTGCCTAAGTCATCCACTTGGATGTTCTTTTATTCGGATGGATTCTCCCTCAGACATATTTTTATTCGGATGGTCTTCACTCGGATATCTTTTTCACTCAGAGGTATTCCCATTCGGATAGTTTTGCTCGGATAGCTTCACCGAGTCAGGAAGTCATTCAGTTATCTTTGAGAAGTCGGATATTCTTTCATTACAGAAGATTCTTTTTAAGTGTTGTACTCAGGGACGTATTACAAAGCATACCATAGCAAGTAAAGCCAGATAGAATGCCACATATGTATGGAAGTGGGAGTTTTATTAATCAGAACTTGTTATTACAAAATATCCAACTCATGTTACTACAGAATGCTCAGCCTATGTTATTACAGAATATCCGACCCTTATTGGATCTTATCTACACTTGAGGGATTTTGAAGGACCCGCCTCTGCCTTTTTCAGCTGCTTCGAGGCGAAGGTGCTCTCCTTCTCAGTTTTTTGGCACCGCTCTGATCGTCTCGCCCCGCCAAGCCTCTGCAGCATCATCTTCATCTCCAAGATCGCCTACAGCCAGAGAGAAATAACAGTGAAACCAGTAGGTGAGCTTGGGGATGAACCCACAACTACAAGATGCACGCAGAGAAATTATTATATTCGGAGAGGGACACCAGAAAAATTAAGAGGAAAACCCCTGCACATCCGGGCACTCCTCGACTGATCACTACTCCCCGAATCCCACTTGCCATGTGTACATGTTTGGCACGAGTGCCTCTGAGATTGACCATCCTTCCAACCAGGATCGCCATGAAGGGGTTAGGATAAAACTCCAGAGATACTGGGATTCTTTAACTAGAAACGAGAGATTCATCGACTGAGCAAAGGCAGGAAGAACATCAGAATAAAAGAAGCAGAATGAGTATCTTGAAAAGTTTGAAAAGAGTATTTGATAGTGGCCTTCACGATTTTGCTTGAAGAAAGAGAGGTATTTATAGGCAAAGTTCAGGACACTTTAACCGTTGGTTTTGATCTAACGGGCCAGAAAATACCATGTCACCCAAAGATGGAACGCCAAGAGTCAGCTCTCTTCGAAATTCAAATAAGGTGGGACCTGCCCCGACATGTAATTATGATGACTCGGATACCGTGTATTCCTGGATTGGCTCAGCAATGGAGAGGGGACACGTGTGGGACGATTGCGTTCCCCAGAAGGTAACGGAGACGTAGCGTTAGTCAAGCCAGCCGAGCAGAGACTGCACAGTTTTCAATTAAATTAATTATTTAATTAAAAACTTGGGGGCTTACTGTTGGGGGATTTTACTGAGGCCCAGCCCAATGGCCCAAGCCCATCTCCACACCCTTGTCCAAGCCCGCCACATGCACATATCCAGCAGGCTCCCTTATATGGCATCGTTCTAAGAAGATGACCAGGCCAACAGATCGAAACAACCAGTCAGGGACTCTTTTCGAAAACATTCACTGTCAACTTGCATTCGGGTCTAAGCCTTTCCACGATATGTACCCTCAGAGTCAGGAAATCAGATCAACGGTCTACTACGCAGCAGTACAGAAATGCGGACACTCGGGGTATATTAGTCCCCACCCCTCCACCTTATGGCGACACCAAGGCTACAACCTGCCGCATGAAGATCTCCCGAGAGCCAGGGGATTTCGCTCTCGGGGGAGTTAGAAGCTCCACTCGGAGGCACAAACATTCGGGAGCTCAGGGATGATGTGACAAGGAACAGTGTCACAATGCCCCACGCCCTCTAACTTTGCAACAGGTCATCCTGGGTATGTCATCCATACAGCAACACATGTCCTTGGGACCGCCACCTGGCCATTCTAGCCTGTCATCTCACCATCTCCTCTATATTATCACCATCCCTTTCCCACCAAAGAACTACATGTGATTTGATCCCCCCCACCAATGAAGAAAAAGAGAGAGAGACGGAAGAACCAGGAGAGAGGAGCACTAGAGGAGCCAGAAGAGAGGAAATGAGAGAAGAGGGAAGGAAGGGGGGTACGTAGGTAGATTGGGTCTCTCCCAAGTCCAATCACAAACACACACAAAACTGATCAACGTAGCTTGGGACATTTTCTGTGTGTTTCGCAGCCTCAAGTTCAAAGACAAGAAGAAGAAAAAATCTGCTGACGTAGAAAAATCGCTGTGATATTTTCTTGCATCAACAGTAACTAATGTGTATATAATTATATCACGGGAATTATGGACTTATTTGTTATAAATGAAAATGTTATATCTAAATTTAAAAAATATAAAAATTTAGGGTGCTAAATTCTTATAATTTAAAAGTAAATATTAAATATATCCATTTTTACCTAACCTCGTATCTTAAAGAAATATTTAATTTGTTCACTAAATAAAGAAAGAAAATTGTAGAGTGTATATGTGTGTGTCACGATCCAAGTTGGTATACCATATTCTTCTGCTAACATTGATGTTGAAATTTATAATTAATTAAATATAATGTGACAACAACATGATATTTCATCTAAACCGTTTCTTGGTATTTATCATATTATAATATTTGATTAAATATTTATTTATTTATTTTATTTTATTTTTCTTTTTAAATTGTGAAGTATGGGTCAACTTGAATGTGACATTATGTGGGATACTTCTCTTTTTATATTTAAAAGGAAAATTATAAGTATTTATTAATGTATGATTTTACATTTTTGATAAAATTATAAGTTTTTTGTATGTAATTTTATGTAATACACAAAATATAATCATGAATCGGTCTACAAAATAATAATTGTAATCTTATATGTATCAATTATGAGTTTATTTATAAAATAAAAATGATAATCTTATAAATATTAACTATTAATTCATTTATAAAATAATTAAAATAATTTCTTAATTTATATATATTATATTTAGTTTTTAAAAATAAATTTAAAATATTTTATTAAAAAAATTTAAGAAACCTTTAAAAAAAAATATTTGGTAAAAGTAGAAGTGTAACTATTGAATTATAATTTCATCCTTCATCACATCCTTTATGTTTAAAGAAAATTTAAAACACAAACAAATGAAAAAAGAATTCTATGTAATGATGTTGAAGTAGACATAACATCAAGTGTTTGTGTTTTCCAACTTCCAAAGATTTCCAAAGGAAGTAAATGATGATGAAAATTAAGGTTGTCTTGTGGACTTTTTTTTACCTTTGAAGCTTTGAATTTCCCAACTAATCTTTGGAAGATTAATTCCATGTTTCAAAGCATAAGATTGTTATGTAATTTTTAAAGATATTATGATATTAATATTATAATATTTAAAAAAAGTCATTATAAAATAATTTCAAATGCACAAATTCTTCGCAAATGTGCTACAATGGGATTTATTTAAACTTTTAATAAATTTTTAATCGTGATATCAGTAAATTATAATATTAATAAAAGATGTTATTATTTTTATTATTTATTAATTCAGTGTGATTTGCTATGAATATGTTTTGCTCAAGTTGGACTTAAAGGGTTGTTTAAGGGGACTTTGTATGGCAATAATGGAGAGAAATTTTTTCAACAAAATCTAATTTCCTTGAGTGGAAAAAATGGTAGGACTTTATATTTTAATTGGTAGCAGGTTATGAGGATTGAATTTGAATAGATTCGAATTGTAGGCCAAAATTGACAGCAGCCATCAGTCAGCAGCTAGATAGAGATGTGCTGAATTTTTTCATCTTAGATTTCTATCAAACATACTTAGAAAATTAGTTTTAATTTGGGATTAGGTAAATAATTTAGTTTAATGAAATAGAAAATTTGATATTCACCATCAATGATGAAATTTTTTTAATAACATTAGTCATAATTAACTGCTACCACTTAACATGATGGTATTAATTAACACATTATTCATGTTGTTTATTTTTGTTAATCATATTAATTTTATATTTTTATTTAATTAATATTATTATATTATATCAACAACCTTCGTAAAGAGATAAAGAGTAGATGCAAGGTATGAGAAAAGATGTGGCATCTGAGATAATGCCTTTGATAGAACCAATATCTAATATGGATTCCAAAGTCCAAAGAAATGTTGCTTAAATAGGTTTTAGATAGGGAATACAGGTCCCTTTTGTAAGTGCCCAAAGGGCCATCTTACTTAAACAAGCCTCAAATCCATTGCCTTGGACGTGGTGAGACAGAGACACAAATACAATTATTTAGGCCCTTATTTTCAAATTTATCAGAGCCAGATAAATATCATGTCTTCGGCTCAAACCCCATAATATCAAAAATTAAAAAATAATTATTTCAATTCACGTGACAAAACCCATTAAAAATTATGTTTACACATGAGAAAAATAATTTAGACACAAATATAAATACAATTGTTTGAGTCCTTCCCTTAAGCTTGATCTTTTAGATCAAATGGCAAATTCAACTGATACAAATTGGGCTCTTTCGAAAGCAAAAATTGAATAAATAAAAAAATTGTAAAATATGAATAATTATTAACAATAATTTAGTATAAAAATTAAATTAGAAAATATTTTAATAATTTTAGTTATGGATCAATATTTTCAAAACTTTTAGAAAATGTCCAACCCAATACAATTTTTTCAACTCCTAAAACTTTTCAAGATGATGAGCCTAAATTTTTTGAGCCACATCGACACAACACGATCTACACCTCTAACATAAACTCTATTATCTCAAACTGATTCTTGAGACCAGATATTAGAATTCAAAGACACGATACTCTTCACCATGCAAATTCCTTGCCATCAACTGAAACAAATTCATACATTTTTCAGAAATTTGAGACTTTCTTAATACATTTGTTGGATTTCATAATCATGGCATGCATGTAACATTTCAACGGTATGCATTTTATGATAAAAAATGCGAAAGAGTTGTGTAATGAGTTTTAATGACATAGATAAATACTATCTGCAAAACAATATTGTGCCCAACTTTTACCAAGCAAATCTTTGCAAGCCACAAATATGAGAACTGTTCCAACACAGTATGAAGTGGCTAGCCAGTGTTGCAAGAGAAACGTAATGTTTTCCACTTAATAAAAATCTAGGTTTCTTTTGGAGGGGGCTTTTTTGCAGCCTCTGCTGCCACTTTCTCGGCTTCAATCTCAGAGACAATGGCGTCAATTTCTGCTTCTTCAAGTTGTCGTAGTCCATGCTCTTTCGTCATCACAGCAATTTCTATGTTCTTGCCTCCACTCTCAACAACCTAATAATACAAGCAACACAAATCAAAAAGTTATAGGGGTGAAAGGAAAGATAATTACACATAGCATATGAAATTTTGCAGCTTTAATGTAATTCCAGGTCAAGCCTTTGGCTGTGATCCCTAACTTATAGTGCTTTACCTTTCTTTACCTTCTAAAGCTTTATCTTTCATTTTTTTCTCAAAAAAAGGGAGGGAGGGGGAGGAGAAAAAGAAATCTTTTCGAACCATTCAATTTTTATAAAATCTTTTCGATAGAACCAAAAGCTTAAAAGAGGACATGTATGATGTGAATAGTTGACTCATTGCAGTTAATTGTAACATGCAATGATGATGTATGCGGAAAGGAGAAATAAATGAACCAAGTATACAAGAGTAAATGATGACACATGAAAGTTATTAGTGAAATTTGGTAAGAAACCAGTGACACGCTAGTATGGGACTACATGATATACTATGAGAACTTGGATTATTCAGATGAGTAGCATCAGTATGTCGATATGAATGATGTCTATACCCATTAATTTTTTTACTTTTAAAGACAATACCCATTACTTACATAAACCGAAGAACACAAAACTCAATAGCAGACAAAATTTAACAGCATTAGCTTTATATATAAGTAAAAGTTATTCAAATATTTTGCTTGCTTGGTGTCTAAACAGCTGAAACTTACTAAGCAACAATCGGATATAGCATCTTGTATCCAATTCCAACATTTATTTATTACACAATATCAAAAAAGAATTTCAACCATACTAAAGTATTAACCAAGCGAATGTAGGTTTTGAAAACTGTGCTTGAAGAGAATCTCGTACCTAATAACTAAAATTTGTAGCGTCAACAACGAATAGTTATGTATTGAAATTAAAAGTCAAAGGTGACACATGCACATATGAAATTAACAACTTACTTCAAGTTTTGTTTCTTATAAAAATTTTTAAAAAAAAAAACACACTTACTTCGAGCAAAGCACGTATGGCCAACTTTACAGTTTCTTGCCCTGAAGTTTCTTTATAATTCTTCTCCAAGAACTCCCTAATTGAATTTGAGTTTCTCCCTGTGGCATTGGCTTTCCATGCTGAAAACGTTCCAGATGGATCAGTCTGATAAAGAGATGGGGCACTTGTAGATGGATCAAAACCAATAATCAAAGTTGAAAGACCAAATGGTCTCACACCACCACTCTGTGTATACTTCTGCTGCAGACCAGCAATGTAACGCGTTATATATTCAACAGTTACAGGATCCTCAACTGTAAGCTTATGACTCTGACATTCAATTCGTGCTCTGTTGACTAAGACACGAGCATCTGCCTTCAACCCAGCACAAGCCAGTGCAATGTGATTATCCAATGATACAATCTTCCTTACCATCCTGTAAGCAAAAACAATAAACAGGAAGAAGCTAAGGATGGATGCCAATGATAATCTTCCGTATCCTGATTATACAAATGGATATCAAAAATGTTTAAGCAGACTTTTAAGTAACATTCTGTCCACCTTATAATGGAATATTTCCAGATGGTAGAGATGGCATCCAAAGAAAATAATTTAAGGAGAGGTTAATTGGTATAGTTTGGCCAAGTACAAGTCAACCCGTATGCTCCATTTATGAAGAGCAACTTAATTCACGTGGTAGGGACAAAAAGGGTAATTAGCATCCTGAGAATTATGAAGATATTAGTACGAAAAACATGTTATTCAAACCAATAAAAGGAGGAAACAGTTCTGATCTATGATCGAATAGATTTGAGAATTCATGTAACTGAACTGATAGTTTGATACTGAGACTTGATGAATAAAGTAATGAAGATAAGCACCACAGTTCATCTTCCCAATGTTGAATAAGCTTTAATATGACATAAGTGCTTATTTTTTTCTTCTTTATAATCCAGAGAAGAATAAATAATGAAATAATTCAACAGAATTGACATCAAATACCACAACATCTCTATCTATGAGCGTATATTAAGAATACAAAATTCAAATTTGCGTCCAGAAACAATTTTTTGGCACGCTTTTCTCCATCTTTCGATGTTCATGACATCGATGACATGATTTTTTTCTTTAAAATTACAAAAAGAATAAATAATGAAATAATTGAAGATAATTGCATCAAATCTCTCAAAAACTTCACATTTAAATGTATTCCAAGAATATAAAATTAAATTTATGTCCGAAAGACAAATTTTTGACACATATATCTCCATAATTAGATGCTTTACATAAAAAATCTATCTTTTTAGACCTAAACTCACGATTCATAGTCACATTGCATCTTCCAGAAAAATCAATTCGTAACATAAACTGTTAACGTAAAAATCTGATCTTTGAACTTTATTCGTACGCACTATAAGACTAAAACCTAACTATACATGTTAATTATAGATGTACGACGAGTATGTTATGCACGAACCTTGAGTCTTGGAGCTTAGCGGTGGATTTCTTCTCGACGCCTAGGACGACGATGTCGGTTCCACGGACTCCAACGGCGGCGTTTCCTTTACGGACGGCTTCCAGCGCATATTCGACTTGGAAGAGATGGCCGTCGGGTGAAAACACTGTGATTGCGCGGTCATATCGAGCCATGCTGTTGTTCTTCTTTCGATTTAGATATCGATTTCAAGTTTGATTTTAGGTTATTGTTTTTGTGTTGTTTCGTTTTTGGTTTTGTTGCCTGCGATCTGGGCTGCTGAAAGGCAGTATAGTGAGCTTCGTGGAGGACAAGCCAAGACAGGAGGAGACCGATGCAAAAGAAAGCTCCCAAAACGACGTAGTTCAGTAACATATTCACCGTAAAAGATAGCAAAAATAATAATTTTACCTCTTAATTTAAAAAAAAACGATATTTATACCTTCTTTCATTAATGCAAATTGACATTTATAATACTATATTTTATTAATTGTTAATTTGACTGTTAAAATAATATCATTTGAGTCTATTTTAGTAAATATAAAATTTTGTCAATATATCATTTAAATTCTCTGTGATCAAGTTTAATTAAAAATTTATTTTTTATAAATAAAAATAAAATAGATAAAATTTTAAAGAAAAAATTGACAAAGAAGTGTAATGTCAATTTTTAAAATATAAAGGGAGAAACGTTATTTTTCTTATATTTTGGGTAAATATGTAATTTTACTTTTATGTAAATTTGGGATAAATAATTATATATATTTTGAATTAGTTTTAGTATATGTATTAAGAAAAAAGAAATTATCAAGTAATATTAATATTATTTTATAAAAAGTAAAAAATAATATTCAAAAAATATTTAATAATAAAAAATTTTAAATTTATTTTTTATCTTATCAAACAATCAAATTAGTCAAATTTCGAATTTTAATGTAATATTTAGTTCAAAACTATCAATGATATTGTCCATTTTAACTCAATTTATTAGGCCTTACGATTTTGTTTTTAGTAATGGGTCCAAACCTATCTCAAAAGATCTTGTTAATAACTTAGTACTAACCCCATATATATAGGCTAGTAACTTCCTCTCTCATTCTAATATAAGACTCCTCGTGTCCTCACAGCTATCTTAAAGTCTGTTAGAAGTCGTTCCTTTCTCAGGCCTTCTCGTCCCGACGTCACTCTCTGTCCTCAAGAGCCTGGATATTACAAGCCCACTAATTTTTGCCGACTCTTCCTTGAGCCCACAATCTACTGAAGGAGAGTTGGTTCTGATATTATATTATAACACCTAATTCAAGACTGTTAACGAAATTAGTTGTTTTGGCTTAACCCATGGGACCTCACGACTTTGTTTTTGGTAATGGGTCCAAACCCATCCCAAAAGGCTTTGTTAATAATTTGATACTAATCCTATATATAACACCCAATAACTTTCTCTCCTATTTCGATATGAGACTTCTTTTTCTCCCACAGCCATCCTGAAACTTACTAAAGCCGCTTTATACTCAGGTCTTCTTGTCCCGATATCACTTCCTGTCCTTAAGGATTAGGATGTTACATTTAATAATAGTGATGCAATTTAAGAATAATAATTTTAACATATTAATGTTATTTTTGTTTTATGTAATAAAAATTAATGAAAAATTCATTTTTCATATAAAAAATTCTATTCTATCATATCCATATTAAATTTATTAAAAAAATAAAGTGGGAAAAAATAAAAAATAGTGTAAGGAATAGGTAAGGGCTCACCATTTCCAATTATACTTAATATTTACCAAAGATTCAAATTTATATGATTATTCTTGTCTTTAATTATACTAAATATTTACGAAATATTCACAACAGATTCAAATTCATGTGAGAAATCTTATATAAAGAAGAGTTTAGTTTATTAATAATAAAATTTGAGTTCAAATTTAACAATATTTACTTTTATTATATCTAATATGTGATTGTTGGTATAGAATAAGTTTACAATAAAAAAATATCTAAATTTTTATGTGAACAATGCCATAATTGTGTATACCTAAAAGTGCATAGAGGAAGGTAAGACATGTATATTGAAGATATGCCCTAGAATCAATCATGCCATATTATTCGAGGCTATCACTGTATTATATATATACTATGAATATTAATTATAAATTTATTTATAATTAATAAATGACATTAATTATATCATTTTGTATTCTATCAGTTGCGATATTAATTGATAATTTGATTATGAATGCAAAATGAGATTCCGTGATGTATTATGTGTCATAACTCTATCTACAATGTGTTGTCGATATGAGTACAGATTCTATGATTTGAATATATCCAAATAAGTTCTCGATTGAGGTAATGTCATTAGGGACGATGACATTACATGACTGGCATGTTTTGTTTCTACCAATGATTAGTATTCGATACTAATAGTTAGGTGATGAGTCTCATGTCACAAAGGTATAAATGTGGGTAGTGCGTTTGTGAACGTATTACTGAATGTGATCAATCGTGATGAGTCACATGGGTGGATGTCCACTGTCAATGATAAGTCGCACAGCCGTACTAGTCTACCATTGGTCCTTTGACCTGAGATATCACGGCTGCTCTCTACACTAAGACATATCGTTCACTTGTGTATATCGCATTGGGCTAGCCACGCCTGATGAAAGAAGCTTGATGGTAATGTGTTCTTTTTGTATGAGGACAGGTGATGATCAAGATGAAATCTGCTGGCTTAGACATCTGAACTTGAGGTCCTAGGCAGGAATGTCATACACAGGGATTAAATCTTTGGCCAAAGTACACTTATTCAAAAATGTGTTTTTGGATAAGTGGATCCCATATTTGATTTGAGTTCTTGATCCTATGATTGAGTTAGGGGTTTGTAATATCTCATATCTCGATTCAGGGGCAGTTTAGTAAATAGAAATAAACTAAGGGTATTTTGGTAATTTTTCTATAGTTACTGTAGTAGTATCAAAATTCGTATTGGTTGGTACCGAATGAAAGCTTGTAACATCTAGATGATCATGCCACAAACGACACTGGAATTGGATAAGTATTGAGAGAGTTATGACATTTTCCGACTAAATGGGCAAAATCGCGGCTCGATTTCCAAAGCAGCACCCCTATAGCCAATTTATTTTCCAGATCTTTTGATATCGGTAGGATGGCTATAATGTGTAGAGTCCAACGCCGTAAACAACTCTTGATTTGGATACAGCATGACGAAGTTATGATATTTTTTGTGAAAAATCGGATGAAAAATGATCGAAAACGAGCGGAAATAGAAATTGATGATGCAAAAGTTTCCGAAGAGGAGGCTACACATTTGGTGATGAATATGGGGTAGAAAACAAAGCTTGTTAGAGAGACAAATAGCAAAACAGAAGTCAAAATACGAAGTAGGATGAGAAATAACCGTTTTCTCCTCAAAGAGAAATTTTTCTTAAAATAACCATTTTACCCCTGACACCTATAAATAGGCTTTAGGGGCTCATTTCCAAAACAAAAAAGAGAGGGAGAGAAGAAGAGAAGGGAGAGATGAGAGTAGAGAGAGAGTAGAGAGAGAAAGTGTATTTTGGCCATAACTTCGCGCACACACGTCAGATTGAGGCACTGTTTGCGCCATTGGACTCGTATCAACTAGAGACGTCAGTTGCTGGTATCAGGTTGTCGAAAAAGTTGTTGGAACAGTGCTCGGAATTCACTATAGCTTGGAGGAAATTTTTGATTTTTTTCGCATTTCAACCTCCAAAATCGGATGCTTTACCTCGTAAAGGCCGGATAAACTCCTGGT
>JAVXUL010160675.1:0-13400 GCA_035590515.1 Trichilia minutiflora | reverse complement strand
TCCTTAAGGGTAAGGAGTGATGTTGGGACAAAGGTATGAGTAAGGAGTGGCTTCTAGCATACTTCAATATGGTTATGGGAACAGAAGGAGTCCTACATTAAAATGGAAGACGAAGTAATCGGGCTATATATATAGAGTTAAAATCAAGTTATTAATAAGACCTTTTGAAATAGGTTTGGACCCATTACCAAGAATAAAGCCTTGAAACCTCTTAGATTAGACCAAATCGGACAATATTATTGACAGTCATGGATTAGGTGTTACAATATGGTATTAGTACCAACTCTTCTCTAGTATGATTGTGGGCTCGAGGACGAGCTGATGAAAGTTGATAGGCCTGTAACATCCCAATCCTTAAAGACAATGAGTGGCATCAGAGCAAAATTCTGAACAGGCTTCAAATGATTGTGGGGGTAAGAGGAGTCCTACATCGAAATAGGAAAGAAAGTTACTAAGCTATATATGTGGAGTTAGAATCAAGTTATCAATAAAATCTTTGGGGATGGGTTTAGGCCCATTACCAAGAACAAAACCGTGAGGTCCCGTAGATTAGGTCCAAATGGATAATATTATTGACAGTTTTGGATCAGGTGTTACAGTCAGAGAGCCAATATTTTGTTTTTTTTATGTTGATTTAGCCTTATATGCCATTGTTATTTGATTTGGCCTTGTATGCCATTGTTATTGGATTTGGCTTTGTATACCGATGGTTGAGAAAATACTCTATGAGACGAGGATTATCTTACAACTGAAAATCTAATAGATTACAAGGTATTTAATATTAAAAAGTATAGTATGCTATTGCACTCTTAACTCTATGAGGTGAGAATTCTCTTATACCAAAGATCTAATAAATCATATAGTAGCTCTACAAGATAAGGATTATCTTATAATTAAAATTTTAATATACCGCAGAGTATTTGATATTTTGAGTTGTTGATTTGACTTATGATAATATAATTATTGATATACATTTTTCTTTATACCACACTTGTATAAAAAAAATAGTTTAAAGTCAATTTCATTGTGTGTAAATTATTTTATATGTCCACTAACTGAATATTTTTCAATACTAACTAATTTTTCTCATATTTTAAGATAATATAGTTATGTGCAAGTATAGTCAAGTATACCAGAATTTTTCGTGCAGATTACAGGTTTTCGACTCATTTTCATGCTTTAGTCCTTTAAGAAAAATTGTGTAATAATTTTATTTATTTTACTCAATCGAGTTTGTATTATAATAAAATATATTTTGAAATTTGATTTAATATTGACAAACAATGTTAGTTTGTATTTGATTTGGAGATATTGTATTGATATGTATTTGGATAATCTCAAAGTCATGCTTGTGCTTGGATTTAATTTAATTTTAAAATAAATTTAAAATATTGCATGTTCTTGAGATTTATTTTAATCTAATAGAATATATTTTTTAAGATTGCAATGATTGTCATATGAACTAATTTATAAGATCGAAATGTGACACATTATTTATATATATATATATATATATATATACTTGAATTTCAACATAGATATAAGTAGGTAGGTGAAATGCACCAACTAATATAACAATGTCTTCTCAATTTTTAATTAAACTTAAGTGATAAAAATAAGTTTCATTTGTTTTTTAAACTATAGAAGTGGTTTCGTTTTTATTATTTTAGTGTTATGAAAAAATCGAGGTGATGTATTTTCAGTTAATTTGACATATCATGTTAAAAATTATATGATGTATTCTATTTATTTAAATATTTTTGTTTTAAGACTATCCTGACACATACCACAAATAACATTATAGGATTAAGATTTTATTGTCCAACTAATTCTATAATTTATCATATTTAAAAGGAAAAAACATTAATATTTAGATATATAATATAATATAACTTTTTAAAATATTTTTTTATTTTCTCTAATACTTTCTCTTTTGTCTCGCAATCATTGTTTATCCTAGTATATTCCTTGAAAATTAAATCTACAGTAATAATTATAAAACTTTTAAGCGCACAACTTTTAAGTTTTATATTCAGGATTTGTATTATTTAATAATGAGATATTAAAAAATACTTATTTATCCCTTGAAAATTAAATCTACAGTAACAATTATAAAACTTCTAAGTTTTATATTCAAAATTTGTATTATTGAATTATGGGATATCAAAAAATAATTATTTATATATTAATTTATAAACCATAATTTAATAGATATAAAAAATTCTAAATTATTATATAAATTATACTGTTTATTTTTATTTAATTCACTATAAAATAGAAATAAGACTTAATCTTTATATATATTAAAATTTAAATTTTCATTAGATATATTAAATTGATATTAAATTTTAAACTTAACCTATGATAATTTTTAACACACAATATTAAATATATAAATAAATCTATATATTTATTTAATTAAATCCAATGTGGCATAGATTATGAAAGATTAAACGAATGCTTTCATTCTTTATTTCATGTTTAGATTCATTGCATGGTGTGAATACACGTATCCTGACATAATAACCAGCTGTCCGTTAAGGGGAAACTAAAGACAAATTTTATGTTGAGACGTTTCTTCTCGAAGGCTAATGGCAGAGACTCAAAACCATATGCACACATGATTCTTACTGGCGGCTGGAAGAGTGGAATGCTACAAAGAGAGGAAAAAAAAACACTAACGTTCATATTATAAGATAAAGCAACGAGCGTAGGCATTGGTCCTTGTCTATCGCTTTGTAGTACAGTCTTCTTCTGTTGTTTTTTTTTTAAAGTATTCACATTGTTCATTAATATATGCTTTCAAATTTTTTTTTATACTTAAAAACTTTTAATCAATCTAATAGGATACAAAATCATATTAAGAGGATTAATTTAAATAAAATTTAAGTTATGATATCTTAAATATTTTGATAAAAAAATTATAATAATTCAAATTCAAAATAAAATATTAAATAATTATTACATCAAATCTTTATCATTAAATCACTCTTAAAATTTTTTTTATAATAAATTTTCATAAATCCATTCCCCTAAAATTTTTAAATATTATTTATGATTTTGGATCCACTAAAAAAAAAAAAGCTTATTTTCAAACAAAAGAAAAAGACGCTCTCATTGGCTGTCATTATAAAGTGTCTATATGTCTACATTTTAAAGGTTTAAATATCAAAACTTTTTCTTTAAAGTACGTAATTGTTACACAGAATGTTTTAAATTTTTGTGTTAAAAAATAAAAGTTGAAATTGAAAAAAATACATAAATACGGAATAAAATAAATACAATTAAAAAAGGAAGAAGAAAGGAATAAGAATCGTCACCGCGCCATTATAAAATACAAGTCGCGGGATTGTCGAGGGTTCAGTGGACTCGATTTGAAATCAAAGAATCCCAGAAGACAGGGCTAACGAAGGTTCTTCTTCTTCTGCTGCTGTACGAGGGTTTTAGGTTTTTTCTTTTGGTTTTTCCTGAATTTCTATTTTCAGTAATTTTTGTTACAGACAGAAAAAGGAGAAATGTCGGGAAAGGGAAAGGGAAAGAGAAAGAGAAAGGAAGAGGAGGAGTATGGGTCTGATGGAAGCAGTGACAGACACGCGCCAGCCAAGAAAGCTTCCAAGACGGACTCATTGGATGATTCGGAAGACATTGTCGTCTGTGAGGTTTCAATCATTCTCTCAACTTACGGCTTATATATATATTTTTATTTTTTATTTGTTTGATATGTGTAAATGTAAGTGTAAAATGAACAAGTGTTTGTGTAGATTTCGAAGAATCGAAGAGTCTCAGTGAGGAACTGGAATGGGAAGGTCTGGATTGACATTCGTGAGTTCTATGTTAAAGATGGAAAACAGTTTCCGGGGAAAAAAGGTTTCTTTCTTTCTAATTTGTTTGCATTTTGGTAATCTCTATGAAGGTTAGGGTTTTACTTTTGTAGTTTTGGGTCTTTGTTTTTTCTCTAATTTGGTTTGTATGTGAATGAACTTACAAATTAGGTGGTATTTTGGACTTAACCTAGCTTTAGATTCAACAGGAAATAATGAGGACTGGTAAGAAATTGTTTTTTGGGACCACTTTTGTAAAATGGAAAGCAATTTAATTTTTGTACTTTTTTGAATTGAAAAATTCATCAAGTAACATGTATTAAAATGGTTTCCTTTGAACAAAATTTTTGACAGTTTCTGATACTAGTATTTCAAAGTATTGGTGGAAAAGCATTGTTTACTTATTAATTCTTTTTTGAAATCATAATACTGAACATTGTTTTAATCTGTGTTTGTATTTGTGAAATGGAAAATCGGTTACAAAACAATGACGAGCTGCCTCTTACTAACGGTTTGATGAGATTATTTGGTTGGTATTGTATATGTTATTCGAATCCATGGACTTTATTATCCCTCTATTATGTAGTTTTTGTACATCTTGGAATATGAAATTGTTTCTCCTGTAAACTTCTACTATTTTAGTTTGAAAAAAATACTAGTTACTGCCTAAGAATTCTCTTTATGAAGGGATGTCACGATGAAACTATCTGTACTCTTGACTGTCAGAGTCAGTTTGTGCTGCCCTGTATCATACTTGTCATTTCGTGAATGAGAGTCTCCTTTAGAGATCTTGTAGCTTTCTTAAACCAAGTTTTTTTTTTTTGGGTTTTGATTTTGATGATAATGATATGTTGCGTATCCTTGCTGGGTGGTCAAATTAATTTCAGCCAAGCGAGCACAATAGTTTTTTATAGCACTTGTGCTGGAAATTATTGTACTTATATTCTTACAAATGAGAACACCTAGAGTTCTGAAGTTTTGACTATTGAAGGACTTGATTTATCCTGGGTAACATATTTTTGTATTTCAAATATCTTTGTCTTACTTATGTCATTGTTAATCAGCTGTAACATCTCTTGCTCAAGCTTCTTACGTCTCATACCTATTTTAGTTCGGCCACTTGGTCATGTCCATTTTGCAGTATATTTAAGATTGAAAAGCTTTAAGTATGTATACTTTTTTCCTCAAATACCCATGGTGAACCCTTTTCTATTCCATTCCAGGTATATCATTGAGTGTGGATCAGGTATGCGTCTTACCACCTTACAGTTTCCAGTAAAAGACATGAAAGTAATTTACCAAAACTCAGTTTCTCATTTCCGCTTGTGTATGTAGTGGAATATACTTCGGGATCATGTGGAGGAAATCGACAGGGCACTTGGTGATAATTCATAGGGAGTTGGAAGCTTGTGTTTGATGTTTCTAAGTAATGTGTAGTTGATAATTAAGTTTTTCCTTTTTGGTGGATAGAAAGTAAAATGTTTAGTGGAGGTTTTTGTAGTTAATTGCTGGGTAATGATAACTCGATCTGGATTTATGGAACAAAACTACATAAGCGGAAGATGTTTTTATGAAGTGGAGCCTCCAATGTATGTGATATTTTTGTGTAAATATTTTAGAATTTGAACATTTTCACCACACAAATTTTGCTGTTTACTAGATTCATTTTTTTTGGACATTGCGTATGGTATGGGGTTGGATGCAAATTCTGCAAATGACTTTGCGCCTGTGAGAATGGTGGTGGTGGGTGGGAGGGAATGGTGGGGAGAAAGGGGGAATCCATCCTACGGTCTCCAGTTTGAATCAGTTAAAGAACGTTTTCATTCTCCCTATAACCACGAAAAGAAACGTGTTCAGGGATGCAATATGCGGGGGCGAAATCATGGCTTGGGCAGATAATCCTTTAATTTGGTGGTAATATGTGAATAATAATTTTAAGGTTGATTTTACTTTTTCACGTAATATTTGGGACTTTATTTTAAAAAATTTGGAGGGTGCAAAAATATTTATTACTCATGAAATATTAAATTTTATACTTTTATTATTAGTTTTCACCTCTATCACTCAAGCAGCGGTGTCTAACGGGTCGGGTCGGTTTGCGAATCGGTTCGGCTTGGCCCCTCAAAAATCGGATTCGAATCGGTCCAGATTATTATTTACACGGTTTGGGTCAGTTTCAATATAGATGGTTCGGTCCGGTTTCGGAATTTCGAATCGCGAAATCGGACCGTAACGGGTTCGGAATCGTTTTGGGTTCGACGGTTTGACACCGGGTTGAATCGGCGGTTTCAAATCGGCGGGTTGAACCGGTCCGGACTGTCGGTTCAACCCGGGTCAATTTTTTTTAAAAATTTTTTTAATTTAATATTTTTAAAAAAAATTAATAAAACCGGAATCGAATCGGAATCTGAACCAAAATCGAATCGGAACCGGAATCGGAACCGTTTGACGAACCGACCCGGTTCGGCCCGTTACTGTTCTACTTTCGGTTCTGGTCCGGTTCCATGAAACTGAAACTGTTGAATCGGCCCAGCTTGGACCGTTATTGTTTTCGGGTTCGAGTCGATTCCAGTTTCATGAAACCGTTGAACCGGTCCGAACCCATCGATTCAAGCCCGTTAGACACCCACACACTCAAGTGCCTTTAAAAATTAAATACATAAATACTCATTATATATATTTGATATATCTAATTGGAAATAAGCGTTTAGCAATTTGTCATATTTAAAAGGACAATTTAGATAAAATTTACGACCCTTTATATTTTAAGAAAAAGAATCCTTTAAGTGTTTTAATTAAAAAAAAAGAATCTTGATAGTTTGAATTTGAGATAATCGTTAAACAATCGTTATATCGATACTTTATTATCAGATTACTTGGGAAGGTTAAAAAAAAAATTAAATACACATACATTTTAAAAATTAACACTTGTTTACTATTTTTATTAAGACATTAATAATTTATAGAGTTTTAGTAGTTAGTCGTGTTTGAGTTTATTTAAGTTTGCAAAATAAAAAAAATCAAATAATTATGTTACTTAAAAAAATTCAAAAAAGTGAATAAGAGTTTATTATTATTATTTAATAAAAATATATAAATTAGTATACATATCCATAACAAATTTGTAAATCCAAACCAAATAGAATGGGCATGTTGGCCTACTTTTGGGATGTTGAATTTATCATATACATAAAAAAAATTGATCATATTTTACATTTTTTTTAATAATTTAATAAATTATCTATTGTTTTTTTAATTATATAATAAATTATTGTCATATTATTTAAGACAAATTTTAAATTAAAATTTAAGATGTCTAATATTACTTTTTAATAAAATAAAATTCGTCATCTACGTTACAATGAGAATAATTTATAAAATGCTATTATACATGAGTAAATTATATAATTTTTTATTTATTACTAATAACAATATTCAAATAAAATAATATTTTTGTATTTATTTCGTATTCATGAAAATAAATAAAATGGGATATTAACTAATAATTATATGAAGTTTTGAGAAATAATAAATAAAAACACACTTTAATTATTTATAACAAATAAATTCGTATAAAAAATAAATGTGAAACTAAATAGAAATTATGGAAGTATATTTCTTAAAAATTATGGAATTATATTTTTATTTATTGTTTGGAAAAATAAAATAAAAATAAAAAATACTTTGATTTGGTTTGCTGACTTGACCCGGATTTTGTGTGGTCTCTTATCGGACAATAATTGACCCGATTTTAACAGGCCTATAAATCTGTTCCAAAGCTCGAGCTCACCCGCCTTTTTCTTCCTTCCGTCTTGGTGATCAGCTGAAAAACAAACAAAGAATTTGAAAAGAATGAGGGAACTATAAAACTCAAAATCTCAAAATCCATCCCTATTCTTTTCTTATTTCATTTTATTTCTGAAGAAAAAAATTTAATCAAATAAAAAAAAAGGAAAGAAAAGTATATGGGTAATTTATTTGTTAAGAAACCGAAGATCACCGATGTGGATCGAGCGATTCTGGCTCTGAAGACTCAGAGACGCAAGCTTGCTCAGTATCAGCAACAGGTTCAAAGAATTAATTTTTTCTTCTTGGGAAATTTTGAATTGACAAACTTTGCCTTCACTTCGATTATGGATTGTTAAAACTTAAGAGGGGAAGCAAATTGCTCATGGTTCTTTATCTTCTAATCAATTACTTGACTTGGTTACTTCGTTTTGGGCTGATGGTAATTTTACTTTGTGGGTTCTTAATTGTATCTAATTCGGGCATAGGCAATTTCAGATTAACTGTTTTGAAGTGGAGATAAAATGATTGGCTCAATGTTTCCGAGTGGAATATTTTGTTTGGAGGAAGGTTTGGTTAAGTTTTGGACGTGTTTACTGTGTTGTTTAACATTGATTAATATTGGTAGGTAAGATAGGAATGTAGGTGCATTTAGCTACACTGTAGCTTGAACGCAAGTTCTTTATGATAGCAATATAAATCTTTGTGTCCATTTGTGAAATATCTTTTGAAATTATAGGTTTCTCTATGGGATATGGAGGTTTACTATTGCCTGAATTTTTGTTCTGAAATCCACATATGTTAAATTATTTGGTATAATTTAACGGATAAAGTTCAATATTCATGAAAGGTGAGATTCACATTATCCATTCCTTAGAAAGGTAATCTGAATTGCAAAAAATATGAAAGGGTTAAGGCCCTCTGACACCTATAAAAAGAAGCTGCTTTCAATTCCGTTTGGCAGAGGGGGTTGTTACTGAAAGAGAAAACAGCAAAGAATACAAAACATAGTAAACAGCAAATCTCGGGTTCGCTCTATAATCATATGCCCCCATTCCATTGAACCAAACACTTATAATAGAGTGTTTGCCTTTTCCTTTATCTAAAGTTATGTTTGGGATTGAGGTGTTGATTCTTTGAAACTACAGTTTCTTGAGATGAAATTTCTTTAGATTTCAAATATAAGTAAAAAATGAGTGATCACCCCAAAAGGATGGTCTTGATCAAACATTTTAGTTATGCTTTCAAAGCACAACAGTCACTAACTAATCATAAATCTAGTTGTTTTGAAGCTGCAACTTGAAAGCGTTATGTAATTTGAGAAACAATGTTTAAGCTTTACTAGTTAGAGAAAAGAGATTTTTCAGCTAACTAACCAAATACTCCTACTAACCCTACTTCGGTAAGAACCTTCATAGGCTCTGAAGGCACTTAGCTGATCAGTCCTCGTACTCTGTTAGGAAGTTATTGATTGTCTTGTTGAGCTTCTTAGGGTCTGTGCCTTTAGCTGCACTACTTTCTCTCTTTCTTGCTTTCCTGCATGCTTGTTTGACTCTTTTTCTTGTTTTATTAATGTATTGCTTTAGCTCTATGCTTACATGTTTTTCACCTGTTACATTTCATTGTTGGCCAGAAAATTGTGTCAATTCTTCAAAAAAAAAAAAAAAAAGAAAAAAAACAAGAAAGGCGAAGCTGTAACCATTGTTGTCAATTTTTAAAAAAAAGTTGAATGCACTTGTTTTTGCTAATTTATAAGCTACCTAAATATATGTTGTGCAATTGAAATATAGATAAGCTACCTAAATAATTGAATTTGCATGTGTAACTCAATTACTACGGTAATTACACATTTTATTTATTTTTTATGATTGTTCCTCTCATGATCTACTTTTTGCAGCTTGATCGTGTCATTGAGGCAGAAAAGCAAGCTGCAAGGGACTTGATTCGTCAGAATAGAAAGGATAGAGCGCTGTTAGCACTGAAGAAAAAAAAAGCACAAGAAGAGATATTGAAGCAGGTTGATGGCTGGCTCATTAATGTCGAGCAACAAGTAAGTAATTGTTATATGGAAAGTGATTCTGCTTATTTATCTACATATATCTAAATCCATATAATAACTTTGTATCCTTTTCCTTTTCCTTTTCCTTTAATTTCATTTTGTATAATTTTGGTTAAAGTTAACAATCGGACTCATATTTACTCAGCCATTTGAGTGCCCCTACACAGTAATTGCCTTTTGCTGCCAATCTACATCAATTTATTTTTGCTTCTCCGAAAATAAGAAAAAGAATGTACATGTGGATGTACTAATGTTTTCTTCAGTTGGCAGATATTGAATTAGCAAGCAAGCAGAAAGCTGTGTTTGAGAGTTTGAAGGCAGGTAACGATGCTATGAAGGCAATACAAAGTGAGATGAACCTGGAGGATGTTCAGAAGTTAATGGATGATACTGAAGAAGCTAAAGCTTATCAAGATGTGAGTTCAATTCTGACACTTATTTTTTGCATTCCTTGCAATATACTGTTTAATATTAGCATTTTTCTTTTTTGTCCTGTGCATGTTGATCCTGCAGAAAGTCCTACAAAAATTAGTGTACTTTTCTGCTGCATATGTGTGCTCAATATTTTCTAAGGGAAATGATTGCCAACTTCATATTAATTAGGGACCCATTCTGACATGTAATGTTATTAATTTTGTGGGTGTAAGTTATTTGTTATGATATCAGACAGTTGCATTAGGTCTAACTTATTTCATAAGCTGAAGATGTAAAAAGACTTAAAAAGTTTTGTTAATTATTGATTGTCTAGTATTTTGTGGCATGTAATTTAAGATTGAAGGCAGATGGGAAAGCATCGAATTTTTTCTTATTGTTTAACAATTATGCAACTTAGATATACAATTTTACGTTCTTTAATAATATCTGTTCTCACTTCTCTTTTTGTTATGAATCAATTTGATCTGAGAGGCACTGGAACATGGAAGAGTTTATGTCACCTTATCAGCTTGCTATTTATTAACCATGAAATGTGTACATACAATTCTCGTTTAAGATCACTGACATTCTGGATTCTGCCATGATATTTGTGGTTAACTGGCATGCTGATACGGTTTGGAGCGTGATCTTGTAATTGGACCCATTGGCATCTGTAAATCTCCATTGCCTTGAGTTGCATCACATGCCCTTAATCAGTATAGAATCACATACAAGTGTATCTTCACTCAATTATGACTAGAGCATCACTCTCTTCACGCTTTCATCTTTCACAAACTTATGAGGAGAACATCACTTCTCTTTAGTTCTCCATTGCTTTTGTTGTGTTGGTCCATTCAAGTTTTGTGATATTTGCTTTGATCATTTAGTCATCACCTTTCTTTAACATTTCCTACTCTATTCTTTTGTACATTTTTCTCTATTCTTTTATTTTTTTTTAATTTCCTAACAGAATTTATAATGTTTATTTGTGATCTTGAAGGAAATTAATGCAATATTGGGTGAGAAATTATCAGCAGAAGATGAGGAGGAGATATTAGCTGAATTTGAGAACTTGGAAGCTCAGGTAAGTGTGTATATTCAATCTGAGCAACTGGCAACCAAATTTTATTGTTGTCTCATGCTTTTTGTTCATTTTTATTAGTAAACAACATTTTTGAGCTTCAATGGCTCAAAATTTAATGTGGTCAAAATTGATCTTACTATATACGATTAGAAACCAAATCATGATTGCATTCTACTGCCTCTTTTCTTACTACTTTGTAGAGGCAACAGAATATGGAGTATGATGCCTTAAAAAAATAAATTAAATAAATTCTCGATGAGATACATTTTTTGTGGACGGATTTCTTTTTTCCCATCTTTTCCATTATCTGTTCAGATTTATGTTTTATATCCTTCATGATGGCAGACACTGTCACATAGCAATTTGTTATTTATTGTCATAAATTATGTTAACAATCAGAAGGGGGGGATTTCACTCTGAAACATTATTAATTCTGAGTTACTCCAGTCAGCTTGGTTTGGTTAATTTCCTGTTTTTGGTTTGTATGCAATGTGTTTCTATCAAGCTTAAGATGTTTTTGTTCAGAGTAGATTTCACATTGATCACTTTTCAGATTTTTCTCTGTCTCTTAGCAATTAGCATTGCTCGTATTTGGAATCCTTTTTGTTTCAGCTCACTGTGCAAGATATGCCAGAAGTGCCTGCTAAAGTACCATCTGAAGAAGAAGAGGAGCTGTATCTTCCTGATGTGCCGACCAAAGCTCCAGTTGCAGATGATGCGGAAAATACTTCAGCTGAACCCACAAAGAAGAAAGGTCTCTCTCTCTCTCTCTCTCACACACACACACACGCGCGCGCGCATGCACACACAGTGATGCTCTCCATGTGCACAAGCATAGAGTTTGCAAACTTCAAAATGACTAACAACTGTTCCAAATGCAGTTGTGGAGGAGCCATTGCCTGCATAATGCGTGAACCTTTAATCATTATTGCAAATTGCATTCTGGTGAAGCTGCTAAGCTTCCCTTACAGGGGTTTCCTGGTGACCTTTGGCAGCACATATATTGATTCTTTTGGTTTGTTTTTTGTAAATTTTGGTTTGGTTTTAGAAATTAAAATTGTTAACTAATAAGATTTTTATACAAATATGGAAATAATGTTATTTATTATGATTATTACACTAATTTTTTTCTCCATCTGAATCTACATTTTTGTTGTGTTTTTCATGCTTTTTTTGAGGAGCTTTGAGGATCCGTTACGTATTGTGATAATTTTGTTATATTTTAAAAGTAAAGTTAAAAAGGTGTTTGGTAATTGTTGGTGCACGAAGTAATCGGGACACCTTGGCCTATCGGAGTCTCCCACGGTGATTTCACGTGCCCAACTATTAAAATGTGATTTTCAGTCTCCTATCCTCTTGAGCCTGTAAAATAAGGGAAGAACTAAGTGACGTCGGATGTTTCCTAGCAAGAAAACTTCGATGTCTTAGTCAGTAAAGGGAATGAAGAAGAAAATAAGGGTAATAAGTGTAGGGGGAGAGAAGGAGAGTTTTGTTGTTTTTCTTTACAAGCTGAAATATCCCACAAAGTCTTTTTTCTAGAAAATAAGTTGTTTTTTATATTTTTTCTATCTTCTCTCTTTTTTGTGAAGTGATTGGATATCGAAAAATAAGAATGATGTGATATAATATGATAACATATCATTGAGCAGTTTGCAAGTTACCTTTCAATTAACGGCAATGCATGTTGTGTGGTAGGGTTATAAATACCTCTCCCTTTGTTCCGTCAATTGTTTCCTAACAGATGATGGGATGGGTGGACTTTTGAAGTTAGGAGATTTGCCTTGTTATCATCTCTTTCCTTTCAAATCTTTCTTTTTTTTGATAAGTACGCATGAAGGGTTCGGGTCAAGGGTTGTGTGTAAGTAGAGTCATTGCCTCGTTATTCCTGTGTTGAGTTCTTCTGATATTAAACTGTTAAGGTGACCCATGACCTAACGTGGGTTAAGCTTTATACATGAATTTTCCTTAGGTGTGTCCTAATGTTGTTAGATTTTCACAAAATTATTTAGGGTTTAAACATGCATAAATGATTTTATAGTTTCATTTGATCATTTTTCATCAAACTAAAGTATTAAACACTAACCTTTTTGATCTCAATTAGATTATGTACCCAAGTATAGGTAGTCTTGTTATAGTATAGTCCGGTGAATCCAAGTGTCTATCCACAGGGAGTGTTTTTTCCAAGAGTCCAATTGGGTTATGTCCAAGCCAAGATCCAATAGAAAAGGTAGAACAA
>JAVXUL010160664.1:0-13402 GCA_035590515.1 Trichilia minutiflora | reverse complement strand
AAAATGGGTTCAGTGCTTAATAAGATTAATATCCAATAGTCTTAAGTTGAGTGAGCCGTCTGTCCCTGATATAGCCTAATCTGTGATGTCAAAAATATTTTAGATTTATTTTAAGATGAATTATTTTATTAGAAATGGAAGAAACTGAATAACTATTATTTAATTTAAGGATATATAAATCATTTGTACTAACTGCTCGTCAACACATACATTTCCAAAACATAATAAACATTCATTTTTCATTAAACTATACAGAGTAACCATTTTTACATAATATAAATACAAAAATAATATTTCTAGTAATGAAAGAAAAATACAAAATATCATTTAATATCAAAATGTGTCTGGATGTGAACATTAACTTACACGATCTTCTGGCCTTTACAGTAATAGTTTCTCTATTAACCATACGCAGCATGATTTCATCGCGTGATAACATAGAACTATTCTATAGTACTTGCAAAGATACACAAACATGAGAAGTAAAGTTAATCACCCATGATTAAATATCATAATTAACACTTAATTGATATTCAATCATGTAATTGCTATACATATCTATCCTAGTCTTCTTAAGACTATCTAGGTACTGAGAATAATTTCTTTTCTAATGCCCATCCATCCTACAGTGGAAACACTTTCTCTTGAGCTTTGTTATTTTAGATTTTTTGATAGATAGTGTCTTCTTAACCTTCTTTTTCTTAGGTTCTTTTGAACCTTGAGACATGCTCTAAGGTCGCTTACCAGTCCTACTGGTTGTGGTCATATGAATATTACCATGTCTCTTTCTCTTATTTATCTATTTATAATATTCTTGATTTTCATTGAGTAGCTCAGGAAGATACAAATTATAATTCATTATAAAACCTTTAAAACTAGAAGAGAGTGACTAGAGAATCAAATTCTTCTATAGATTATGGGTTATTATAGTATCCTATGCATATAATTACCCGTTGATGTTTATCATTTTAATGATATGGTCATCAGGTGGAACGCCCTCTCTCAGTTTTATATTAAATAAGGTCTCACACATTTTTCACTTTACTATATGAGAGTTCTCCGCATATAGTTTTTGTAAGAATTTAAGTATTTCACACAATGAGGTTATACTTTTGTGTCTAGTTTAAAGGTCCCAATTCACTGAGGCTAACGTATAGATTCTAACTCTACATTATCAGTATGCTATTTATTAAAAACTCTTTGCTCCTCCTTAAGAGCATCATCTTCTAATGACTCAGGCAAAATATCTTTCATCTGAAACCCGTCTCTTAGGGTTATGGGTATAATTATAAATCCCTAATGAGTTTCTATGCATGCAGTAGTGTTTAGATCATGCACGAGAGGGTGTGATAACTTGAATTCATTTTGAAAGAAGATGTGTGGTATAGAATATAAGTCTATAAGAAAGAACTGGATTTTTGACCTCAAAATTATCTCTAATTGAAAAAAAGTTTCGTATCATTTTTGTAGAGCTTAAAGATAGCTTTCCATTGATATATTATGAATTTCGTGGCAATATCCGAGCCAAAAGTTATGGCTATTTGAAGTAATAGTCCTCGAAAAGAGAACCAAAAGCAAAGGTATCGATACGTTTAGGGAAATGTATTGATACGTTGGGGGTGAGGCCAAATGTGTTTGAAGAAGGATATCGACATCTTTCATAGTTACGAGTCAAACATATCGATACGTTGAAGGTATGATAAATAGTAAATAGTACTAAATGTATCGATTCCTTTATGATGGAGATGAAGTCTGCTTGCAATGAAACGTATCGATATATTAAGGACAGTATCAATACCTTACAGGCTTAATAAATAGTAAATAACCAAACGTATCGATACGTTGGGAGAATGTATCAATATGTTACAAGCATGATGCCAAAGTTATCGATACGTTTTGAAAGGTATCGACACCTTTGAGCGATTTTATAGTCTATTTACGTTGTGCTGTGGATCGTCTTCCCTATTTTTGATTTTTCACTTTCTCTCTCTAATTTTTCATGAAAACCATTTCTCTTTTCAATGAGAAACTAGATCTCAGCCATTTCTCCATCAAACTCCATCATTTCAGTTCTTATGAAGTGAGAATCAACACCAGAACCTAAAAATCTTCTTTGATCAAAATTCTACTCGTTGGTTTGAGAGGAATCACGAAAGAAGGGTTAAGGTGAACAGTAGTCAAAAAAGAGAATCGAGCAAAGAAGGACTCAGAACACTTCTATCAGTTTGAGCACGATAGCCGAGATAAAAGGATCTCCCCCACGAGGAGGATACCGAGAGGGTGGTTTTCTACCCCAGAACTATGAGTGGACATATTCTTTTCCCTTCGCCTCATTTATTATTATTTATGAATGAATATAATGCTAGAGGATAGTATGTGAATGTGTATATGGATAACTGAAATGAGGAGGTGATGGATGTATGTTATTGTGTGTTGGTCGGGTTGGCCCTTTATTTGTGATAGAAATAGGTTTGTGATGAAACCTGCATTGCTATAAATGTGAGGTCGAAGGCCTAATAGATATTGATATTATGATTTTAAGGTTGGAGGCCAATTTTATATATGTTTGTAAATGTGGCATAGTTGATTATAATGGCCGGGGTGCCATACTTATTTAATGTTTTGGCTTTGTGAGCCACCAGTTACTCAATTTGCCCTGATGGACCATTAAGATTGATTTATGATTTTGTATGCTGTGTTATTGACTATATGTGGATGAAGATTGTTCATACAGCTCATATGGAGTGGATGGAATCTAATAGACCCCAGAGTGTGGATTGACCATACAGTCCAAGGTGGAATGGGTAGAATCCACATATCCAGACTAAAGCATACTAGCCATACGATTATGATAGTATCACAACCAGGGTTACGAATTAGTCATACAGCTCTGAGGAAGTGAATGGGATCCTATAGACCGAGGGGATACATACATTTGATGTTATATTGGTTTTTTAGATATATATATGATACCATATTTTACTATGCTCGATTTTATGATTACGAGAATTTTTCATAATCAATGTTTAGGCCTCTGATTTCTGTTTTGTGTATTTATTTACTCACTGAGTATTTTTTTAAATACTCACCCCTCACTTTGCATTTCAGGTTAGAGTAGTTGGACGCGGTATAGCATAGCTGAAGCGAGATTTTAGCACAGTTTTACAGGTCCTTTCCCTTCGCCACATTTATTGTTATTTATAAATGAATATAATACTAGATGATAGCATGTGGATGTGTATATGGATAACTGAAATGAAGAGACGATGGATGTATGTTATTATGTGGTGGTCGGGTTGGCCCTTTGTTTGTGACAGAAATAGGTTTATAATAAAACCTGGATTACCATGAATGTGAGGTCGGAGGCCTAATATATATTGATATTGTGATTTTGTGGCTGGAGGCCAATTTTATATATGTTTGTGAATGTGGTATAGTTGAGTATAATGTCCAGGGTGTCATACTTGTTTTATGTTTTGGCCTTGTGAGCCACCAGTTACTCGATTTGCCCTAATGGGTCATTGAGATTGATTTATGATTTTGTGTGTCACGTTATTGATTATATGTGGGTGAGGATTGTCCATACAGCACATGTGGAGTGGATAGAATTCAATAAACCCCGGAGTGTGGATTTGTCATACAATTCAAAATGGGATGGATGGAATTCACATCTTCAGGCTAAGCATGCTAGCCATACAGATATAATAGTATCCCAACCAGGATTGCGGATTAGCCATATAGTTTTGAGGGAGTGGATGGGATCCTATAGACCGAGTGATATTATACATAGACACACATCCCCAATCAGGATTACGGATTAACCATACAGCTCTGAGGGAGTGAATGAGATCCTATAGACCGAGGGGATACACACATTTGATGTTATATTGGTTTTCTAGATATGTATATGATGCTATATTTTACTATGCTTGATTTTATGATTACGAGAATTTTTCGTAATCAATGTTTGGGCCTTTGATTTCTATTTTTGTGTATTTGTATACTCAGTGAGTATTTTTCTAAATACTCACCCCTCACTTCCCATTTCAGGTTAAAGTAGTCGGGCGCGGTATAGCATAATTGAAGCGAGACTTTAGCATAATTTTACAGGTACTCGACTCAGGTTTTTATAATATAGTTCACTGTATGTAAAAACATTTGTAACAGAATGATTTGATGTATTTGGTTTGACCAAGAATATTTTGTAATGTATTTTGAGAAATTACAGATATTTGATTGAAAATCTTCTATTTTGTACTACTTTATTTGAAAATGAGTTTGAAAACAGGTACTAATATCTTGTGGTTCTAGGAGTGCATTCTAAGTGATAGGATGTATTTCTGGGATTCGCGGCAATTGTCACATGGCCGACTAGGGTCCGGGGGTGACATTTCAAAATATAACCCAAACCCTCAAACTCAAGAATAAATCTCAAGTTTTTCAACCAGTCTTTAAAGTTTGGTCCAATAAGTAAATTGTTATCCAAGATTCTTTGAAAAATATTTAGGATCAACGTGTTAGAGTAGTAATGAGAGAGAACTAAAAAATACAAAAAAAAAACAATTTATTAATGTATTAAATTACTAAAATGAATTAATTTTTGAATTCATTTAACAAAAAACAAGTTGATTACATCAACTCCGACCATTTAATTTAAACCTTACACTCCTTAACATAATATTTTAAAATTTTGTTAGATTTTTAATGAAATTAGTGGAATCAAACTCTCATTAAAATTAATTAATCTCATATAATAAAAATATTGATCAATTAACTCTAATGAGTAAAGAACTATTTCTTTTCTATATCATATATGGGACTTGATTTAGTCCTTTGTCCTAATTTTCAATACCTCATATAATAGAAATCTTGGTATCCTACGCTAGTTATAAGTTTCTAAAATACAATGAATAAGCATGTCATTAAACCTATGCTTGATTGTACGTACTATATAGATAATATCTTTTTGTAATCAATAATTAAGTAAGGGATAGAATGTCAAAATATTAAATTTAATATAATTATGAATTGTTAATCAATATGTCATGAACTTATCATCACAAATTCTTTCGTATGATATTTGGTTCACTCTGATAAAAAATTTAGATTTTAAATATTTATCAATCATTTAGGAACTTGAATTCGAATAGTGTCAGTGGTTCTCCAATTCTATATGTCAAGCCAATGGATCCTGTTTTGATCATCATTTATCTTTACATGTAAACAATATATGACAAAATTAGTTTTAATAAATAAGACATAGGTAGTCTCATATTTATATACCATATAAACCATATACATTCACACCGAATTTAACCATAATATCTTAGGTCAAAGGATTACATCACATACTAGTATAACCATACACTAATTATTGGTTATATATAATACCATATGATTTATCGTCATACGATCATATATGAAAAATAATTTTCTAACTATTAATCCATATTAATGTATTAATAACGAAACTCTGGTCATTATCCATATTGATATTATCTCATGATATTTATTTGAGACATTTAGTATGCCTATTACACGATATTATTACTCATTCAATATCACTATCATAGGGAACAATTTTGATAATATCATTTAACAATTAAATAGATTATCTAAATAATTCATATACTTACTTTATTTAACTACATGATAAAATAAAGGAAACAACCTACGTATATGAATAAAAAAACTATTTCTTTTATTAGTAATAAATGTTACATATACAAGACCAAGTATCCTTAAAATTGATAACACTAATAGTTTTTAGAACATACACTAACAATCTCCCACTTACACTAAAATCATTTATTATTGTATCTTATACTCATCTTCTCAAGATGATGGTTTAGCTGCTTTTTTTGTTATCGTTTTAGTCAGTAGATCAGTCACATTGTTAGCTAAAAAAAGATATTTTCTGAATAATTATTTTTTTAGCTTCAACAAACTCTATGAAAACATGATATTTATACTGAATATACTTAAACTTTTAGTGTGTTGTTAATTCTTTTACCTATATAATAGTTTTAATATTATTAGAGAACATGATTATCGAATAACTCATATTAAGAACAATACTACTTTTGCATCCAGTAACATCTTTTATTGCTTTTGAAATGGAAATATATTCAGTTTTAGTAGTTTTGCTATTATCATTTGTTTAGAATTTTTTCAACTAGAGGTGATAAACAAGTCGAGTCGAGCCAGCCCAACCCATAAAAATAAGACTTTTATAAGCTAATATGTTGGGCCCGTTAGGCATGCACAGTAATCATGTCAAGCTGGATTAGACCTAATAAAAAAAAAGAACTTATAGCACAGCTTGTACGGGCCGAGCCCACAAGTTAGGCAGTGAAAATTTATTTTAATAATAATTTTTTATTTATAAATTATAAGTTAAATAATTAATTTAAATGATCTAAAATTCATAAAAAAATAATAAATAACGCATTAGATTCAAAATAGCAATACACAAAATAGAATAAGTTAAAAATAATAATGTATTTAATAAATTATAAATTTATTAAAAAAAAATCGTTAAATTAAATTTTTAAAATTTAAATAACAATTAATAACAATATATTTACCACTATGAACAATTAAATTTTGATTTGTTTATAAATAAATAAATTATGATAGCTAATTATATTATAATTTATGATAAATTATAAATTTCTCCTTTTCACTTTGAAATGCTTTGGAAAACTAGCTATAGTCGGAAACTAATTTTTACTATAGTGAAAATCACAGAAACTGAGTCTTCAAGCTTTGCTATTTTTGTTGCAGTGGGAAATTGATTTTCACTGTGGTGAAAATCACAGAAATAGGGTCTGCAAACTTTCCTTTTTGTTGCAATGGAAAACTAATTTTCGTTGAGGCGAAAATCATAGAACTTCATTTTCTTCTTTTTTTTCTGTGCCTTTTTTCTTTAATTATTTCTAAATTTATGAAAAATCTTTATTTTCATGCCTACTCACAAAAGTTAACTGATCAATTTACATTCATAAAGTTTATAAAAAGAGAAATAAATATATCAAAATTTATATTTAAAAAATTAAAAAAGATGAATAGCACCGGGCAAATTATTGTTTTACCATTCAAAATTTTAAAATTTGACCGTTGGAATCATAACCTATTGAAATTTTAGCCATTTTGGGTTCGCTTAGTCCATTACCAACCCATGACCCATTAAACCCTTAGTCATTATATATAATCCAAATCCCTAGTAAACCTAATCCTCTCCTCTCCATTTCTCCGGTCTCCTTTCTTCTGTTTTGTGTCACACACACACATTCTCTCTCTCTGATCTAAGCTTTTGAGTCGATTCATCTAATCAAGCTAAACTTGTGCACACCCCTCCTTGCTGCTCTCTCTTGATTGTCGAATAGCTAGAATTATTCTGCTGGTGCTGCTTTCTTAGACTTTAACTTTACACCTATCATAATCGGTGCTCTTGGTATGAGTTTTTGTTGCTTTGTTTATTTATTAGATTCTTGGTGGAAAGACACTTTGTGTGAGTTAAATTTTAAGTGTTAATTAATTTTTTGTGTGAATTTTACATATGGGTATTAGCATACTATTTTTGTTGATGTTTCCTCGTCCGAAAGCCATAACCGATTACGGGTTTAAGAGGAGACATTCCAAAGGATCATTAATAAAAATATCCAAACTTTAAAATTTTTTAACATATCAAACATAAAACTCAACTAGGGTAAAGTTTATACCCAAAGCTTGTTATCCGAATCAACCAATCATCTCAACTAGTCTTTAAATATATCTACACGTCGGTTGGATAATGATGATTTTGATATATGGGTTAGAATACTTGAACAACTTGCAAAACAATTTTTGTAAGCTTTGACAGGTTTAGTATAATTTTTCTACACTTAGAAAAATTACCTTGCTATGCTTAGAAGTAAGAAACATAAAGAATAATTTTCTTTCCTTTTCTTCTTTTTTCTTTTCTTGTTTTAAAAAGAAACAATGTTCTTCTCTTATTTTCCTATCAATGGAGTCCACGTACTTTCTTCCACTCTATTTCTTTTAGTTTTGTTTTGTTTTCTCCTTTTCTTACATGGATGTATGGAATGGAATCAAGAACAAAAACAATGGTTTTTATTATAATTAATAATAATTAAAAATATAACAAATGGAAAAAACTTATTATTGGATTTTAAAATTCCTTCCAAAATCAACTAATCAATATTAATTGATATTATCCATGTTAATTAATATTAAAAAAATAATATTATTATTATTATCATTATAAATAATAAAAGTTTGACTTATTCAAACAAATAAATTATTAAACAAATGAAATCTTATTCATATATGTTAATTACTATAATTAATAAATATGAAAAAATTATGAGCATTGATTCATAATACAAGGATAAGAATTGTCACGCCCCAACTTATAGGTCCTATATGTGACAATCGTCGTAGGTTCTTAATATAAACTTAATAATCCCTCAATATATATTGAGAGCTTGTAAGGCTTTTAAAAATCCCATTTCGAAAACAAATAATAAAAACACTTCCAATATTCCTTCCAAATCATCCAAATTTCTTAAAGTTTTTCAATCATACCATAAACATTTCTAAATATTCAACCCGTTTCATAAATCATCCATCAAAGTATTTTAATACATAGTCAAATAAATAAAAATAAGAATAAATTGGTTTACAAATTCTTTTACAATCTATAAAAGATAAATATCCAAATAAAATAAAGTAATAAAACATTTCTAGTGGACTCAAATTTTAAGTAGTTGAGTCAATTCAGATATATACCTACTGTCCTTGAACCCTCAAGGGGTTACCACCTCATGGACACGCTCTGAAAACTAGTTTATCCTAAAACTAAAAAGTGAAAAGATGAGTATATGGGAGTATACTCAGTGAGTGAACTAAAACTATTATATCAGAATAAATAATACTCAAAATAAACACTTATAAGATAAAAAAACTTTTAAAATACAAAACCATGATTTGGAAATCATTCTAAAAATGATTTAATCTAAACTAATTGATTTAGTTTAAAAACATAAAATTTATATATAAAGTCATTGGACTGGCTCTTTTTTTCGATGATTACCCTGACCTTGGACAATCCCAAGACTATTAGTAGATTTTATATATAGATAAAAATAATACTATTTTATAAAAAAAGAATAAAACAATGTATATTCTTATTCAGAAAACAGGCCTACCACTGACGTTGGCTCGAGTAGCCACATGATAACATCCGTGACTAACTCGATGAGATCTACAGGTGGTCGAATCCAATCTCAATATCTCAACAATATAACACCTCATACCACCCCCCACTCGTGAACCTTTACTCACCTAGACGCCTATCCCCAAGTCATCCTAGGCTACACCTTGTATGTATAGTAAATAATCCACATATAATTCGTAAATATCACAATAATCATTTTATCAATCATAATTAAATCATAACATAAAGAATAATAGAAATGTAAATCCATTCAATATTGGCCTCCAGCCGTAGTTTATACAAATATCTTTCATTCAAACCATATACATGTGTACATAAACAAACAAACAAATATATAGAAAACAAAAGCATTAAACATAAAAGTTTAACTTTATGAAACATTTGCAAGTAATTAAGAATATCCAAAATTTATTTTAAAGCTATAAAAGTATAAAATATTCACTCACAGTCTAGGGAGGGTATACACTCCTTAATTTTTCTCGTTTTTCAATATTTCACATGGGTTCCTCACTCACGTATTATCACCTAAACACACATGTCAAAAACCATATCAACACAAATTTCTAAAGCATAAACAAGATTCGTATGCGTGTAATGCATTCTAATTCGGGTTTTTAAAGTCTACTGATATGTGAAATCGAATAAAATCCTCGTTACTCTTTCAGTTATCCAGTTTCTATCATTATGAACCTTATTATAACCAATCTAACATATTTTAATTCGATTTTATGATTTCAATAAATGGGCTCCCATTTTTTGTTGGAATAGTAATCCAAACATTGTTTCGATTACCCACATTATTCTGAATTCTTATTTTTAACTACCTAATGATTTACCTGACTTCTCTATAGCCTAATTAATACGTAATGACCTAAATTTATACAATAAAACTAGTGAAATTCCCATGGATAAATAGTAAAATCTATTTTCTAAAAATTCAATAAAATATGAAATGAAAGCTAGATATAGTTTAGAAATGATGTCACTAATCTCGTAGTATCGCTGGATTGCTTTGATTTTGCCTAGAACTCAAAAAATCCCAAATGGATTCCCGAAACCCTAACTCCCTTTTAAGATTTCCTCGCTTCTTACAACAAATTGAATTGATGGGCTTGTGATCTAATATTTCAATGGACTCTTGGGCTGACTGTTGCTTGTATCTGGGATGGCAAGATAAAACAGAAAAGGGAGATGGCTTGTACACGGGTGAAAGGGTGATATGCTGGATATTTGGCTGTCTTGGTTTCTTGGTTTCTTGGTTCTTGTTCTTGAATCTTGAACACAGCTGTAATATGGCTCGTGTAGTGTATAGCAAATAGAAGAGAATTTTGTTGTAACAATTTTCTTTTCTGGTTGAGGAATAAACATACGGAGAAGCATTCTTGAATTTTTTCTTTATTCTTTGCTTTCTGTTCTTTACTGGTGTGGGTTTGATCTCATTGATTTTACAAAGCTGATGAGTGTGTGCATGTAAGTGAACGAAGCTTTTTCTTGCTGTGGTGGTTGTGTTCAAAGTCTGGGATACAACTAGCAAGAAGCTGAGAATGGAGAATGTGGTTGGAAAATGAAGAGAAATCAAAAAAATTCCTAAAGTTAAGTAACGGTGTTGAGGAGTAGAGGAGAGAACGTAGGAGAGAAAAGAGGAAGAGAAGAAAGAAGAAGAAAAGAGAAATAAACAGTGGAAAGAAAGGGGGTTGGCCCCTATATATAATAAAAGGATAAAATTATCATTTTATCCTTACAAAATATAAAGGAGAAAATTCTAGATGAAGTTAAAACAGTCATTTCACAGGGGTTTTCATAGATTTGGTAGAACGAATAATGGGGTTTATTCGATCGAAGTGATGAATTCGATCGAATGAATCAAAGTTTGTTTGACCAAATCCTTCGTTGTCTCAAAAATTCAGAGAGCTTTCATTTTGTCATTCGAATAAATTTCAATTCGTTCGAACGAATCGATTGATTCAGTCAAATGAATCGCTTTTGTTCAAACGAATGTGAGGCAGATAATTTTTTAGGGAGTCCTCAAAATGTTGGTCGAACTAATCTCTTTATTTGGTCGATCGAACCAGCTAAGATTATAAATTGCATTTAAATCCTCCCCAAATTAAAAGATATCATTGGGGTCCTACTTAAAATAAAACTAACTTTTAATTACGTTGAGGTTATTGTGTTTACGACTTCAAAACTCAACCTTAACTAACTTGAATCCTCAAAATAATTATAGAGCCGCGATGTCATATCAACTATTTACAAGTTAGGCACAATTACATGCATAGAAAAATAAAAAATTATCATATTACCTTTAAGACTTAAACACGGGACTCAGAAGAATTGTCTAGGATTTTGATACTTGGTAATAAACTATGGTGCTATTTGTCAAATAAAGATGCATTTGATTAAATAATAATTATTTAATCATTAATAAATAATTTATTTATTTATTAATATATATATATATAACAAAAACCTTTTTCAGTCTCCTATATAGTCATAAATTATATTTATAGTATTTTAAAAATTACTTGAATATTTTTCAAGCATACATGTGCTAGCACGTCATTATCAAGAAATTCATTGTTAACATTAAAGAATAAAATTGTATTTTGATCATCATATTGGAATGCTATTTAATTTTTGTTAATATGAAATATCATTAGCTGACTTAATGATATTTATTTTACCCATCATCAACTACTGGTTAATATGTGTGATCCCCTAAGATTATCCTGAACTAGATATAAGTCAATACAAACTCTTTCGTATGACTTTGGTATAACCTATTGTAACCAAAGTTCTCAATAATTATGAGTGATCTCCAACAAAATATCATGACCCCTAGAATATCGAGATTGTAATTTCGAATAAATCCATATAGTTATACTTATATATAGTAAAATTTCTCTACTATCAACTTTTAATCGAGGGCAGACTATAAAGTCATCAAACTCTTAACTTGATCATAGAATAAGAAAATCAATCATATATAGATTTCGCATATTAGAAATTCATTTTCAAAAACCTATATGTTGGCCAGAGATTTTGATCCTGTGTATACCATTTTTGCCTAAGAACCCAGCTCAAATATCTGAGCTAATAGATTTTATATTGATCATCACCTATCCTTATATAATAAGAATACATTATCATCAAGCTTCTTTCATTAAACATGGCTAGTCCGATGCTATATATATAAGTGAACGATGCGTCTTAATGCGGAGGGTAGTTATAATACCTTAGGTCAAATGACTAGTAATACACTAGTACAACTGTGCATTGAATTATTGATGTAAATAGTTATTCATGTGATTCATTATATTTGATCTTATTCAGTAATACGTTCTCAAACATAATATTCATGTTTATACTCTTGTGACATGAGATTTGTCACTTAACTGTTAGTATCAAATACTAATAGGTGACAGTAACAAAACATATCAATCATGCAATATTATTATCCCTAATGACATTACCTCAATCGAGAATTAATTCAAATGTATTTAAATTATAGACTCTTTATTCATATCTACAAAACTTTGTAAATTGAGCCTTAACACATAATACATCACGGGATCTCATTCTGCATTAAATATAAAACTAAAATTAAAAATTAGCAATTAAACAAATATAAAATAAAATAATTATCATTTTATTAATTATAAATAGGTTTACAACTAATTACAAATCATATATACAAAGGATTAATATCTTTGAACCTTATGATACGATTGAAATCTATGGCATATCTCTAACAAAATTAACCTATTTAATGATTGATACTCTATTGTATCATGATTATAATCTTTAAGAAAATGATAGTTGTCACATCCCGATCCATGGGTCCTACCTGTGACAACGTCACAGACCTCCAGGGTATACCCAATCACACAGGATACAACCTGTAGGCCTGTAAGGCTTTACCAAAAATCCAGTTTTCACAAATATTTTTTAAACACTTCCAAATTAATCCGGCCTGACACCCAAACTCCAAATAATAAAAACAAGGCCACAAGCACTTCAAGTATTTACAAGTACATAAAGATCAACAAAAACATTTAATCAAATACTTTCCACAGGGATCAATCTATCCCCAAAATGAATTTCAAATAATATTACAAATCTGTTTGTCTGTTATAACAATTTCATAAATAAACAAAAGAA